>BMAC01000622.1:321424-334398 GCA_014905375.1 Phtheirospermum japonicum | reverse complement strand
GGGCAGGGAGACAAGACCGGGCTGGGGTGGGACGGGCTGTAGCGGAGGTGGGCTGGGAAGAAGGTTGGGCCTAGGTGGAGGAAGAAACAAACAGGCCAGAGCTGGTAGAATGGGCCAGAGGATGTGGGCTGGGAGTGGGCCTGAGAAGGGGAGAAAAAAGAAGGGGAATTAGCCAAAGGGCAGGTGTCGGGTTGATCAGTAAGCAAAGAAGAGAAACAGGGGGAATCATGGCTGGGTTTCAACTTATCTGGCCTCAGTTCAACATGCTTGATATAACATTGTGCATCATAGTGACCAAGGTGACGACAAAACGAACAGTAAAGCGGCATTTTCTAAACTCGACGTCAAGCTCAAAGCGAGCATCTTCACAACGAACAACGATTTTCCTAGTTAGGGGATTTTCCAAATTAATTTCAACTCACACACGAGCAAAGTCTCCACGAGTTTTGTTTGAAGTCCCAACCAAACTGAAATCGTTTTTAAAGTTCCTAAATCTAACCATTCGATTGGAAGATCGAGGATTCGTATTCTCACCGGTATGACCGGGGTTCACTTTTAAAATCAAAGTTTGGCTCCCATTTGAAAATCCGCATCGAAAATTTCTCGATCAAGAGTTCCTTTCGCATCCACAACTCCGAAAATGTTCGTTCATCACGACAACTTATCACAACATGCCTAGCGTTAATATGGGTAAGTTTGCCCCCGTAAATCCATATTTGGAAAGGCTCAAATGAATTACCTGATTTGTCGGCTTCCAGAAATAAAATTTCCTGACGATGGCGTATTTAAAGTCAGCCGAGGCTTGCGAACACTCCGGCAAAGTGAAGATTGCTTCCGGGACTTCGAGGGTCCTGTCAACTTTGCTGATAGCAGCCGTCGAGAGCGAGTGGCCTGAAGAGATAGCTTCTGCGTAGGTTTTAGTAGGAACGGGCTTATTCGAGGCTATTGAGTTCGTTGCTTTATTTTCGCTGCAAAGGTACGTTGTCCTAATCTCGGTGGTAGGATGTCTCGATCACATGGAATCCAACAATGGTATCAGATCCGTGTTGGTTCTTTTTCTCTACGTATTAGATATTGTATATCATGTTTTATATGTTGAAAAGGCATGAAATGCACTATTGTTCGTTTTTCGAACAAAACGCAAAAAAATAAAAAAATAATCATTTTTTCAAAAGTTCGTATTTATGCATGACATTTTCAAAGTATGATCCTTATATGGTGTAGAAATTATCTGAAAAGTTTGGAATATTTTGAATGCATGGATTGAGATTTATGGATCAGTCTTTACATTTTTCAGACATTATGACTGCCTCGTACGTACTATGTGTTTTGATTCATGAAATAAGTTTTATATGGATCAAATTCTTGGGAAGTTTAACTTCTTTTGCCATTGAATTCACTCAATTCTGATAAGTATTGAATTTGTAACGAATGTATGAATTTTAGGGCCATTTTGCAAACTTTAAAAAAATGAAAGGGCTTGTTTTTTAAAAGACGGTCATTATTTTAATTGCATTTTGACTTCAACGCTCCGTATGATCTAGACATGCATTTTTACTTTTTTAGAATGATCAAATCATAAATATGAGCACACCATCAAACTTGGAAGGGTCGATTTAGGTGGGGTAGTCGGAAGCACATCGTCAGAAAAAGCCAGGAAGGCAGCACGTGCATCACACATACGTCTTCCGTGGTTGTCAGACACATTGACCGGATGACCCGGTAGTGGACCGACTGAATTGAACTGATTTTTCAATTCAGGAGCGGGTTTTTCCCTATGCCGTCGGTTCAGCATCAATGGTCGACCTGCCACCATAAACCGTCGTCTACCATCGTTGACCGCCATTCGCCGCCACTGACTATCGGCCTTCGGGGTGCGTAGGAGCACGTGGATGGCACGTAGTTGCACATGGAAGCGCGTGCGCATGTGTAGGACACGTGGCAGCCCAATTTGACGTTTTTAACATGTTGCAACATATAGTTGGCTCGTTGGGATTTTTCGGCTGTTCGTCTATGCTTAATAGATACTTTTTTAAGTTTTTCCAATCCAAAAATATTTATAAACGTTTTATAAAAACTAAATCGAGTTTTTAAAAGTTCTTTATAAAAAGGGAAATTGAAATTGAAATTTATTTCACTTGAGAATATTAAAGTTTTGTTCGTGAAACGGAGTTTTCTTGGATAAATTAACTCACGTGTTCATGTGTTACAAGCTCAATTTTTTTGGACATTAATAATTTCTCATTTTCTAGTATTTTAAAGGATGATTCATCGATATCACTTGATTAGCTTAACTGATATTATTGAGGATTTTATTCGTATAAGATGAATCCAAACAATAATCTCCAATAGCACTGCTTGGCTATGTGATGCGGAGCGAAATGTTCATACGTGATATTATTTGTTGTATAAGGTTATTTGTGGTAAGCGACCTCATTTCTAGGAGAGGGTGTGCCTACTGGGAGATGGGCGAGCTGTTTTTTGTGGAATAGCGACCTGTATTATGGGATTAAGTTCTTATATAGGGTCGCGACCTTCTTATGGTATGAGCTATGTACTTGAGATCGGTTGTGGGCTTTGTGAATGTTAAGCCTGTGGGCTTATGATGAGTGAACTATATATTTTTTGGTGGGCTATATAAAGGGCCCAGGATTGTTATATTGAAGAGGTTTGTTATATATGGGAACTTATTATATGGAAGGAGTCCTAATGTGAGTCGGTTGTAGAATTGTGTTGTGAATAGAAGTATGATTATAGAAGGTAACCCTAGATTGTGAGAAGATCTCTCATAACTCTATATATAAAAAGAGGCGAATGCCTTTCAATTATTAAGTCGATATTACTTTATCGCATTATTATTTATCTTTGAGAAAGAATTGTTGAGTGTTGATTTCGCTTATTGACTTGATCGTCGGAGGGTCTTAACGGGTGGGACTCCGACCCGTTCAAGACGTTATTTTGCAGGACCATCCAGGTCGCTGGGAAGATCTGTGAAGGGCTTAGTAGGTCGCTTTGACGTAGTTGGAAGCAGTTTCAGGTCGCTGATCTCTTTTTGAGGTTAGTACCCTCTTTATTTGGTGGTTCAACTTTTTGGACTTATCACTATACTCAGAATGTTGATTCACCTTCTTTATTTGAAGACTATGAGACTTCTTAAAGATGTGAATCGTGAGAATTTAATTAGTCCAGTTCTGTTGGTTGAATACGTTTGTAAATGATGATCAAGGAAGAGGTTGTATTCTTCTTGGATCACTGAATGTTAGTTTTAACTTGATGAAAGAGTTAGTTGAAATTGGAAAAAGAATATTGGGAGATTGATTATTTTGGGAATGAGTCAAAAGTTGGGAAATGATATTTTTCCATTAACCCATAAACCACGTGGGAGAAATCATTTAATGGAACATTTTTCCCAAATAAAATTCAACATTGGTTCTCAATTTGAAAATTTTAAGGAAATTGAAGGTCTTGGTTGCAAACTTACCAATGAAGAGACTTTAAAGGGATTGGATGGGTTAAATCACTCACATTTTGATGTTGTTATTTTTTCAGTTCCAGTTATTTTCTCATCGTAATACAAGACTTTGTTTTTAGTTTGCTTCATGACTTGTTATATAAATAATATTTAGTTATTTATGACATATTATCATGCTTTATTTTGGAAATATCGCATGATTTGGGAGGTAGTTTTGGATATATGACTTTGTATATTCGAGTTTAAAATTTTATGTTTGTTAATTTGAGTCAAGATGATGGATATACTTAATTATTTAGACCGATAATTAACAACTTGAAGTCATTTTTGGACGTTTAATTTTATACCAAATTATATTGATGTCATTTTAGATTCACATAATTAATTAGTTAGAGTGATGATTAATAACTCGAAGTCATTTTTGGACGTCTAATTTTATACCAAATTATATTGATGTTATTTTAGATTTACATAAACAAGTATTAAATGTTAGATCACCTCTCTTAAATTAGTGTGTAAATTTATCACCACATCTAAATTATAATCCTAAAATATCATCACCCATAACTCAAAGGACTATTTTGTAAATTCTATATTATATATTTCTTTCATTTTTCACAAAATCTGTTAACCTAATTCCTCTCTCATCCGAATCTCTCGTAACCCTAATCCTTGCATTCCCAAATCAGTCCATGGCCGAAGAACTTCCCATCACTATAATTGATATAATTGATGCTCCACAAAAGAAAGAGTTTAAAATATCACAAATGTTCAGGAGATGGCGAAGGGGCATTAACAAAGCTAATGGAGTTTTTGAAGCAGATTCGCCTGATGAAGAAGTACCAGCCGCTGGTGAAGAAGTGGATGGATCCGAGGAGGAGGAGGCTGAGGCTATACAAAATGGTGGAATTATTACGCTCCCTCCCCAAGCAGACAAACGATTCATTGATTTGCGACTCAGTACAAATACCAGCCGCTGGTGAAGAAGTGGATGGATCCGAGGAGGAGGAGGCTGAGAATTATTACGCTCCCTCCCCAAGCAGACAAACGATTCATTGATTTGCGACTCAGTACAAAAGATGTTGATGAGTTCTATGATGTTGATGAGTTCTATCTAAGATTTGAGATGAGTTCGTTATATTGTATAGCATTCTCCATTGACGGAATTAATTGGTTCGAGACTTTAGTAAACAAGCATCAACCTCGAAAGGTCCCTGGGTCCACAATTGCCAATTTTTACTGCGATCATGGTTCAATGCGAACCAGGTATACTGATATGAGGCTTGGCTCTCTTAAAAGAGCAATCCACTTTCTTGCCAGATCGATTACACAACATACTTTGGACAAAACTCGGATCCAGGAGAATGCCCGTGCCAAGGAGATTGAGGTACTAGAGGCTGCAAACAACAAAAAAGAGCAGGTCAAAGATATGTTGCAATGGAAGGTTACTGGCAAGTATAGAAAAATGATTAGAGAGGTTAATAAGCATAAGCTAGATCAAGGTAATGTGGATAAGGAGGAGAAGACTGTGCCCGATGTTTTGGATCTTGGCCGTAAAGATAATAGAAAATTAGCCGAGGCTTTTGGGATTTTGGTGGTTTATTTTTCCGAAGCTACCCGACTTAGATGCATTGAAGAGTGGATAAAAAGTATACATTATAGCCCCTTAGTTGGACCTTCCATTTTAGAGGAGTGGGCATTTGGATGGATTAACAGCTGGGCTCATATCTCTGAAGCAATCAATCAGGTCGATCTAGATGGACCACAGTCCATTGCGAATGATATTTCAAGATTTGGACTGACATTGCAAACCAACACGGAGAACGTGGTGGGGGTTAACATTGTTGACGAAGTTCGTCAATATGTGGCGGTGAAAAAACACTTCTAAAACAATGGTGAGTTTTTATGTTTTATGATATATATCCTTCTTTAGTTGTGTTAAAATTATTTGAGAATCGAACTTGGATAAATTCATAATTGGATCACAATGAGGCTGAATCGGAGTTTTATAAATTTGAGGGGATGGATTGGAGTTTTGGGTAAATTGTGGGCTTAATTGGGGGTATGAGTAAACGAGAGGCTAAATTGAAAGAAGTTATTAGCTGTTGGGGTTTAGGGTTTAGGTTCACTAAATTGCAAGTTTCAAATTTGAATTTAGTTTTAGGTTAATTGATGCTTCATCAGTAAAGTTAAGGGCGCGGATATACGTACACCGTTTTTCTATTAGTTCACCCCATTAAAAAAAATCAATTAAAACCCCTCGATCAGCTGCTGCTGCTGTCGGCCAAAACCCTACGCTTTTAATTTTTTTTTATTTTTTTTTAAACCCTTCTGATAATTTTTTCCCCTCTCCACTCTCTTATATAACTTATTAAAAACAAAAAATTATGAAATAAAACAATTTTTAAGATATAACTTCTGATATTAAAAAATTATGAAATAAAATAAAATTAAAATTAAAAATAGCTTCTAATGTAACTTCTGATATAACTTTTAAGATATAACTTCTAATCTAATATAACTTTGCGTAATTTTATTATTTTTGGTTTTTAATTTTAATTTTTCAAAAAAAAAAATTGAGGCGCCGCCTCGAGGCGTACGCCTCGCCTCATCCGAGCAAAACGCCTCGTTTTCGCCTTTCGTTTTTTAAAACATTGGGTTGATGAGCAAGAGCGCATCGTCTCAATTTTGAAGGTGGTCTATGTTTATTGATTCGTGTAAAATTTTGAAGCCAAGTGTTGTTAAATTTAACTTCTTACTTCAGAATTTGTTGATGTTGGGTTAAAGATACTGTCTTTGAAATTGTTCATTGTGATCAATACACCTTATTCTTTGAAATTGTTCATTGTGATCAATACACCTTATTCTTTGAAATTGTTCATTGTGATCAATACACCTTATTCTGATTCTGGATTAGTGTGGTCTGTTAGAGGTGATTGTCTTTTTTTTTTCCCTGGTCTAATTGGGCACTCTTAATAAGATTCTGATTACTGAGATGGTCTGTCTTAATTCTCAACAGTCTCAGTTAGCAAGGGCAGTTGAGAGAGTATTACAAAGATATTGTTAGGATTAAAGTGCGTAAGGAATCTGAATCTCCAGGCGGGGGTGACGGAAATGGAGGTGGAAGGGGTGGTGTGTGTGGGGGGGGGGGGTTTGAAGAAGATGAATTTGGGTGTTTAAAGTTTTAGGGTAATTTTGGCATTTTAATGGATTTTTTTTAATGGGGTGAACTAATAGAAAAACGGGGTGCGTATATCCACGCCCTAAAGTTAATTTGTCTTACTTTTTTTTAGTCGTTCTTTGCTGAGGAAATGTGATGTAAGTATAAAATAAAAACAGAGACCATCGAACTCGTTTCTCTTTGAAGTGCATGGAAATATATTTGGATTGCACAGTGTGACGTAATGTTTCAATCGCGTGGGTGTAGTGTGAAATTACATTTGGATTAGTTTATAACTGCATGGGTTGGGTTGAGTTTAACTAATGCTTGATTTGTTTTAGGTGTGTACAGGCAGTTTAACTCACGTAGCTGACGATTGCTAGAGGATGTTGAGTGTTACAAATGATTCTGACGATTGCTCCCCCACAACCGCTCCCCCCCTTCTGTTTTTGCCAGTGATAGCATGTTGGATTTAGGAATTTTTGGCGGCCTATTATTGCGATTACAATTTCTTTTCCATGGCACGGATGTTAGAAGTATTTTTTGTGAAAATGGGAAGTTAGTATTTTTCTCTAATTTTGTTTTATAACGCAACAAAAAACCTATGCCAAAATGTACCATTTTATGTTCTTGCTCGGTAATTGTTTACATGTAGTATGGTTCTGTGGTCATGCAATATAAATTATCCGTAGTATGAATCTCATATCGTAATTGTTTACATGTAGTATGGATCCTTGCATTTGTGCCTTTACGATATGCACTTCCATATAAATAAGTAGTTCATCCTTGCATGTAGTATGAAATTCTTTGGCATGTGGTATAAATCATCCTTGCATTTGTGCTTTTACGATATGCACTTCCATATAAATAAGTAGTAATGCAACTAAATATGATGCCTAGTCTTGAATCTACTAGCACAGCAACTGTCTCCACCATAAGGGAATTCCTGTTTCAACCGTATATTACGCAATAACCTATTCAAATTGTACCCAATTTCATTTAAACCGTACATATTTCACAAATTGATGAGATTATATATACTAAAAGTTATTTCCACGAAATTAACATATATTTTTGTACAAAGTTCCCATACTGCTCAAATTCAACGAATTATAATCAATAAATATTGTATTTGTATTGAAACAATTCCAAAAAAGTAAATCAAAAATATTAAAAACACTGAATCAAAATATCACAAAAGTACAGCCAAAAAAATAAAAGAAAAGAAAAAGGGAAAAATATGTCGGCGTCTTCTACTATGTTTGGAATTAGAGCAAGTTGATAATATGGTAATTATTGGTGAAGAGAATGTAATAAATGAGAATTTTTCGGATAAAATATTAATTAAGTATTTTTTTATTTTGTTTTGTCCCATATTATTTTTCTTTTTAGACTCGTCATTTTCCAATTAAAAGATTTTCTATAATAGACACAAGTTACCTTTTTGAAAATGCTAGCGAATAATATTTCAACAAATTTTGTCTCTTTGTGTGGTCGGGACAAAGGGTTGAGATCCCGCGAGGGTGTTCTTATTGCACAAGTACCCTCAATTGCAAAATCTTAGAAAAAGCAAGAAATCAAATATCAATGAGTGAGATAATTCTAATTTAAACAACAAAACTAATATGTTTGGGATAAATGTAACCCAACACAATAATATCATAAAGATAAACAGATCAGCAAAATAATATGGAGAAAAATAATAGAAAATGTGCTTAACTTTTATTTCTAATTTTTTGGTTGGATTGATCTTGATCGAATCTCTATAAAATATTAAATTCAGATTACACTCTCCTTAAAATCTTCTCTATATGCTCTCTCTCTAAAACCTAAAACCTGGAATCATTTATCTCTCTGAGAGACTATTTATAGATTTTCCTCGAAAACCTAATTGAACACGTATCATTACATCATTAATTACTGAATTTCTTTGGGAGTAAGTTAACTCAAAACCCTAACCCTAATTACGCGTTTTCTACCGCCTCATTTGCGTTTTCGTCTTGTGTGTGTCAAACCAATCCAACCCTATTCCCATGTCGACTTGACAATCATCTCGATCAAAGTGTCTTGAGCAACATACTTCCGGTCAATATTGAACACGTACTTTGCGTCGGGCCAGGCCGACATTGACGAGCTGAGTAGGTGTTGGGTCGGTCAAATCATATCCTGGTCGACAATGTTACGTATGGTTGCACATCGCACAGGAATTGATCGGTTGGGACATCTAGGTCAATCATGTCAGGTGTAGTTGAGCCACACGTGTTCTAATTGGCCGTGCACGACATGGTCGGTCTAAGTGTGGCTGATCGGTAGGGTTACACATGGTTGAGCCTTACGTGAGTTGGTGGAATGTGTCCTGATCGGCAGAGAGCCAATCGGTGGTGTCTCACATGATGACGTCTTGCTCGTGTTGGCCAGATGGTTGGTCGGGAGTGACATTGTGATCAATAGGGAACTGATCGGCATTGTCCTGCCTAATGGCGCCTCGCGCGTGCTGGCCAGGCGGTACGTGTCATGGTCCATAGAAATTTAATTAACTTCCTAAGTGACAGTGGCACAGCAGTTCTGGTGTAGAAACTCGGCAGCTTAAGCGCCATGGTTGGCCGGTTAACGTGCAAGTGGCCCGGTAACTGATGCGCCAGTGATGTAGTAGTCGATGCACACTGGGACGACAATCAAGGTGTCAGTGGCGTGGCAGCCGATCATTAGTGGGTCGGTAGTCGAGGTGTTAGCAGCGTGGCAGTGGATGCGCAGTGGACTAACGGTCGAGGTGTCAAGGCATGGGAGTCGGTACACCTGGAGGACGACCCACGACCAAATCGTCAGTTAACCCTGATATGAGATCGGCTCGGTCGGTTGTACTCAGATCAGTCCAATTTGGTCGGCCGATGCTTGGCTTCCAGGTCGGGTCATTTGGCTTGATAACTTGTGTTTATATACAAGTTCATCTGATTCGTGGACCCAATTTTGGCCACGTAGCCTTCATATTCCTACGTGGTCTCGGAGGTCGGGTCGACCATCAATACATTATATTTGCATTTCTACATAAGGTCAACTACAAATTAACTATAAATAAATATTGTGTTTTTAAGCATTCTTAAGATGTTATAAGATCAACTCCAAATAAACCACTAATATTTGTTTGTTTGTTTACTTTGTAAATTTGATTTTTATAGTAAATTTAGAAATAATGAAAAAAAAAAAAAGAGGAGATATTTAAGAGAGTACTACAAACTAATATTTGTGTTTGATGCAAAATTGGTTTTTGATATTTTTCCTCTTTGATATAGTATATATTTTAGGTAAGTGTAGAATAAATGGGAGAAGTTTATGGGAGAATTTAAATTAGACTGTGTATAAGAGAAGGTTGGGTTTTTCGAAGTTGTTCCCGACTTTAAATTACTACCTCCGTCACAAAATGATGGTCCTACGGTTGGTTTCACACAGTTTAAGAAATGAGCAGTTTATATAGTTAAGTCATTAATTGAGTTAGTATTTTCCAATTATACCCTTCTTGAATTTATTGATATCAATTAATAATTATAAAAATCAGTGTTGGAATTAGTATTTTTGTTATTGAAATAGTAAGATTTTGCATTGTAATCACTAATTCTCAACTTACGAGGTAGAAAACTAGTATTTCAAAAATATTAATTAAGGGTATGTGTGGAAATGAAGAATTAATGATATTTTTGTGGGAAGAATGAAAATGAAATACTGTACTATTTTTGTGGGACCAAAGGAGTGTAGTATTTGAGATTAGATAGATAATTTGGTATAATTCTACTCTAAAGCTAAAATAGGAATCACAGGGTTTAATGTTAGTATATATGAATATGTTATATTCCCGACATCTGAGAATCAACGAAATTCATAACCCACTAATAATCTACCTCCTTCATTTTCATTACTCAATCCCAATATTCAATCAATTAAAGTAACCTGCATTTACATCACTCAATCTCAACCCCCAATATCCAATCAATTAAAGTAGCGTAAGCAATTGATACATTAACAAAAAAACCTTCACGAGCAAGATTGATCAAATCAAACCAAATACATTAACAAAAAACCTTCACGAGCAAGATTGATCAAATCAAACCAAAGGTTAATCTCTAAACCAACAGAAACCAGACATATGAGCCCAACATTGTTGATGGACCAAACTGGGCCAGATCCCCTAATGCAGCTTAACATTAGCCCACTCAAGCCACAAGACGGCCTATAAATCAAGCCCACCTAAGAATTTTGTAGTTTCAACTTTTAGCAGCAGCCTAGCTTATTCATACGTTAAACGGTTAAAGTAAATGGAGGAATGATGTCTACGGTTTCGTTTTGGAATACATAAATTTCTTCGCTCAAATAATTCTAAATATCAATTATTATTTTATTATTTTTATATCAAATTAATTTTAATAACTATATTTTCAAGAAATGGTACGCAATTGCTCCCAAAATAACCTGTTGAAGCCTTGAAGGTACAATTTGTAAAAAGAAACAAATGACAGGTGCTATTTGTAATTATAAAAGAAAAGGTGATTTTTTTTTTATAATTAAAACTCAGTGATAGTTTTTAACTTAATTAACCCTTAAATTTAATGTAAGGAATCAACATATTAACACAGAAGCATAAATAGGCCAGCTTTCTCGAAATAAACACACGTATAAATAATTTAAATAAAAACAGTTAWGTTTTTGTTCTTGAAACAGCAAACATATATCTTACACATAAATAACTAAGAAACAACTGCATAAAACATATATCTTACAAAACTACAGAAAAATATAAATAAAGCTCACCCGGACGCTCGCTCAACTCACTGATTAGATGTGACAGACGGAAACGAAGGTATCAACTGAAGTATCAACTTTTGGCTGCTCCTCAGACCACCTGTCGACATCTCAACGCTGCTGCTGCTGCAAGGCGGAGAGACTCTTTTCCGGTTAGGAGACGATAACTTGATGCCGCTAATGGGAGGCGATGACAAGCCATCTTGGAGAAACAAAGGCATTTCGTCCTCTCTGACCGTTTCAAACTGTTTGCTGAATTTCGGTGGTGATAGTAAGAAGTTTGGGTACCCGAACGCTGCTAGCCTGGCAACAAAACCAGAGGACTAGCCGATGGACGGGAAAGACGATCGGGGCGKTTTTTTCTTTGAGGAAAACGGAAGTTGAATTGATTGTCAGCAAGATATTTTGGAATTAACATTCGACACTTTTGAATATGAATTTGCATAAATATCCCCGAGTTTTTGAGTAATTACAAAGAAACCCCAGAGAAGTTTCAAAATTACAAAAAAAGACCCGTGTGGTTTTAATTGTTAATTATTAAGACAAAATCAAGCTTCACAAGTTATATTTGTAATTTCAATACTTTTCTGTGAGTTTTCTGGAATTTCCCCAAACCTGAGGGTGGTTTTTGTAATTATCCCTATTAATAATTACATAAACACTCTCGAGGTTTAGTCTAACCAAAAAAATAAAAATAAAATAAAATCTAACTACRTTTCAAAATTTACAAATACACCGTTGAGGCGTTTTTCTATTTTTGGTAAATATACTAAACCTCTGGGGTGGTTTTTGCAATTTAAGCTTTTTTAAAATTGCAATACCTTGCAGCCTGTAAAGGCGTTGCGGGAAGCCCGGTAGGGTCCATGTTCGTCTCGTGGAAAAAAAAAAATCGAACTACGTGGAATTTGATTCCTTTTCGAGGATACGTAGGCAATTTAATTCTAATATTAGAAGTTAAAATTTAATTTTAATTTCTAATATTAGAATTAATTCAAGTCCTTTTTAAAAAAAAGTTATTTTTTAAAACTTTTTACTTCAAAAAAAATCTTATTACTTAATTTGTAATGTGAATTTGTTGTGTTATTTTGAAATAAATTCCATCATCTTGTTAATTTGGTTGTTTGTAAATATTGACATTAAAATCAAGGTCTTTTTAAATTTATTAAAATCAAGTTCTTTTAAATTAATATAATGTTCAAAAATTCAAATTTTATTTATGTCATTCTAAATCCATTTAAGTTCAATTATTCAAATTTTATTTAAATTTCTAAATTTAATTTACAACAACAACAAAAAAAATAATTGAAAAACCGGCGGTTAACCGGTTTAACCACCGGTTCGGTTAATCGGTTCTCAGCCGGTTAGGTTACGGTTAAGGCTTAAACCGTTAACCTTAATCGTCGGTTCCCAGTTAATTAATCGTCCGGTTAATTAACCGGTTCAACACCTATAAATACAACACGAGGGACACGACACGACAAAATGTTATATTTTAAAGTGTTCGTGCATCATAGACTAGGAGTAACTGAACTATTCTCCAACTCCATTTCC
>BMAC01000622.1:300987-317870 GCA_014905375.1 Phtheirospermum japonicum | reverse complement strand
AATTATTTTTTTTGTTGTTGTTGTAAATTAAATTTAGAAATTTAAATAAAATTTGAATAATTGAACTTAAATGGATTTAGAATGACATAAATAAAATTTGAATTTTTGAACATTATATTAATTTAAAAGAACTTGATTTTAATAAATTTAAAAAGACCTTGATTTTAATGTCAATATTTACAAACAACCAAATTAACAAGATGATGGAATTTATTTCAAAATAACACAACAAATTCACATTACAAATTAAGTAATAAGATTTTTTTTGAAGTAAAAAGTTTTAAAAAATAACTTTTTTTTAAAAAGGACTTGAATTAATTCTAATATTAGAAATTAAAATTAAATTTTAACTTCTAATATTAGAATTAAATTGCCTACGTATCCTCGAAAATGAATCAAATTCCACGTAGTTCGAATTTTTTTTTTTTGAAAAAATAAGTTAAAAAAAGGACTTGAATTTAATTCTAATATTAGAAATTAAAATTAAACTTTAACTTCTAATATTAGAATTAAATTGCCTACGTATCCTCAAAAAGGAATCAAAGTCCACGTAATTCGATTTATTTATTTTTTTTGAAAAAATAAGTTTTAAAAAAAAGGACTTGAGTTTAATTCTAATATTAGAAATTAAAATTAAATTTTAACTTCTAATAATAGATTTAATAATTGCTTACGTATCCTCGAAAAGGAATTAAAGTTCACGTAGTTCTTTTACTTACCTGACTTACCTACTTACCTATTCGTCGTTGTCGTTGCTTCCCGAAGTGGTATCGTAATAGTCGCTCTCTTCGCCTTCATCCAATTGCATTTCTTGTTCTCGTTTTTCGGCTTTCACCCAATCGTTCATCAACATTTAATTTTCAAGATTTTTAGATGTTAAGGTAGACCGACGCTCATCTAACATGTAGCCTCCTGTGCTGAAGGCCTGTTCAACAGAAACTGTCGAAACAGGAACAGCGAGTACCTCATTGGAAATCCTAGAGAGTGTGGGAAAAATACTTACCACTTTTGACCAAAATTGCACAAGATCGTTAGTAACACCATCGGGGTTTTTTTGGAACCGAGTTCGGTTCAAAAGGCCCTAAATAACTATCTAATTCCATTGACCGACTAGCACTAGCCCTTTGCCATTTTCGTTTAGTATTTTCAATCAATCTCATATATGGGGTTAGAGCTCCTCGAGGGTCATTGGGTCTTGTAGTAGAACTGACGGGGGAAGGGGAAGGGGACACATTAACATCATCACTAGAAGAATATTCATTGTAATCTTTAAAAAGCTGAATTAAAGATTGTTGCGCTTGGTGAGCAAGACTAATAGGTCTAGGATTTGGAAGTCCACGAGCTTCTAAAAAAGGTCCTAATGCATCGTAATATATTTTAAGTAAATTTTGTAAACTCTTCATCCGATAATACGGGTCTAAAATTTTTGCAATCAAAAAAACATCGGGAATGTAATGAAAATATTTGACCCATTTACTCAACATAGTATGGATAAGTTCACCTAATTCAGAGTTATGGTATAAAGCACTAAAAACAAGTACTATTTGAATACAATGATCAACAAGTATTGAGGAGGTAGGATAGTAAACACCGGATAAAGCCACGGTGGCATCRTTAAAAGTTTTTAAAAGGGACATCATATTATAATAATCATCCCACATATGCGAAAACAAAGCGATATCGACATTTTCATTATTAAAAAATATACACAATGCATCTCTATATTCAAATGTATCATTAAGTAATTTATAAGTAGAGTTCGAACGATTTGACACATCTAATGAATTTTTTTTTTGATGCAATTAATTGGCCTTGCAAAATCTTCGCCATTTTTTTTGAAGTGAATCGTGGGAACGTAGATAATATATAGCACTCCTAATCGGTTGAATTTTTGATTTAAAAAGAGTTAAATCGAAGGCGTATTTGAGCGACCCATAGCCTTTATTATTTGGTATTTGAGCGACCCATAGCCTTTATTATTTTTAGAACCGAAGGCGTAATGAGAATTGTAATAATTGCATTGCGCTCGAGGTTCGTCGTTGATCGTCTTTTTTGTGAAATRMAAAYGAAAGATGGGGGAAACAAACTCCCTCGATCTCGATTTAGGCGGTGACAYATCATCCGCTCCCYYCTCATCCTCATCTAAATTGACGGCGGTCGGTTCTTCTTCATCGGAACTCRGTAATTCCTCTTCAAAATTGGTTCGTTGCGAGTCGAAGTTGATTTGATTATGTAGGTTCTCAACTTCTTCCGCCGTCATCTCATCGGAAACGTAATCTCCGGCGATGGCCGAAAATTCTCGTCGAGATCCTCGACCTYGACGAAAAGAGGTTRGAGTGTTGGTATCGACATTACGGGAAGAGCTTGCCATATTGATATTATAAAAGATAATTAAGTAAAACACGATTACGAAGGAAGAATAAGAATATTATTGATAATCTAAGAGACTTGAAATTAGAAACTTCACTTCTTTAAACTTGAAAATATAAGAGAATAAGAAGAATAGTAGAGATGAATTGGTGTGAGAATTGGTGTTGGAGAGTGGGGTATTTATAGGTGTCAAAATCTGCAAAAGAAAATTAAAATTAAAAATAGCAGTTGTTAACAGGCGGTTAAACCGGTTAACCGCGGTTAAACCGCCAAATGGCTATTTTTTTTTGAATTTGAGCCGTTGATCTTCAACGGCTAGTTGATCTCAGCCGTTAATTATCAACGGCTATTAACCACGGTGGTTAAACCGCCGGCAAAGTAATTTTTTTTATTTTTTTAAATCGGTTAACCGCGGCGGTTAAGGTTAACGGTTTGGTTAACCGTAATCTAACCATCGGGAACCAGTTGACGGTTATAGTTTTAACCGTGACCACCGGTCAACGGTTAACCGTAACCGATCAACGCGGTTACGACCGGCGGTTAACCGCCTAACCTAAACCGGATCAACACCTATAGTTGTGTCTTATTTTACGTTATAATTTACGTGTCATAAGCGTATTCGCGTGTCGTGTCTCGAGTCCAATTCCCGTATCGGTGCAACCTAGCTGAGAGTTAAGTAAATGATTAAAATATAAAATAAATAAATAAATGACTGGATTAATGTTGTGTGATTTTTGGTTGAACTTATATATGAAAAAAAAAAGCAAAAGGAGGCAACGCTAAAATGAAAGGGTTGGGAGGAAAAATAAAGACTGGTGCTAAGATAACACTCGGAATATCCACTTAATATTATTGGAATCACATGTATGTTGTTGTAATATTATTAATCCTTAAGATTACTTTTTTTTTCTTATATATTTTTCACTTCTTTTTATTTCACAACACGTTATTAGTACGAATATCTAACCTAATGACAACAAGTTATTAGTACAAATATCTAACCTAATGAAATTGATTGAAAAATAATAGTTTTTAAAACCAAACCACATGAACCAAAATAATAGGAATTTTATGCGCAATAAATGTGAAGAACCGTTCCTAAAGTTTAACAATTTCACCGTTCTCAAATTTTTAAATAACATTCAAATTATCGAACTAAAATATTAGCCGTGAAGATCTGATTCTAAGCCTCGTGGAGTCCGATAATGATTCCGAAAAGAACAGTAGTTTTGTTCTCAGAATCGTCGGTGCTAATTTTATTTAAAACAAGATTGCACACTATCTAATTGTTGGATCAAATAGAAATTCGAATATATTGTTTAAGATATATAAATGTTGATTGTGGATGGTGGATATCGGTTTTAAAATTATTTAAACACGATGAGAAATCGTTTGATTTCTTCCATCGTCATACATAATAATAGTGATTTTCTGAAAAAACACGAACTAACAATTCTTCAAAGTATAAGACTAAGTAAGACATATAGTTGTAGTTCTTGGAGAAAAACAACCATATCTCAATATATTCTAGTTATTCCTGAAAAATATTATGAGATCTACAATTGCTCTTAAATTTTTTTATTTAATTTTCATCATCATACTATTTTATTTTCCAATCATGTATTTTAATTATATCATTTCAAGTTTTTTTTTCCTAAGAAGAATGACTAAATATAATATTCTTGAAGAATATTCGTAATCGTTATTGTTTCATGTGACAATTCAATATTCATGAATAATATTCCATGTTCTTAAAAGAAGGAAACATTATTTGTTGCCCATAATTTATACGGTTTTTTACACATTATTTTTTGTTTCACTTTGCCCCTAGATGTACAATAATTTTCGACGTTGCACCCTAAATCTTATTTCCGATAAAATATTCCTTCTGGATTCCGACGGCGGGAGTTGGAGGGCAAAGTGTAAGAATCTTATAGTTTGGAGGGTAAAGTGCAAAGAATCTTATAGTTCGGGGGACAAAGTGCAAAAATCTTATAATTTGGATGATAAATTAAAATAATATCAATATTGAGTTTTTATGTAAAAGTATTATTTTTATTAAAAATAGATTTATATATATATATATAATATATATAATATTATTATATATATATATATAATATATATATATATATATATAATCATGAAATGATACCACAACAATTAGTGATGTAGTTAAAAAAATATTATTAAAAAATTATCGTATAATATAATTATAATTGCACTTGGACGTATATATTAAAACCGTTTTTTCACTTTTTCTCTATGTAATATGATGATACAATCTTATATAACAACGTACTCGTGATTAATATAGTACCATTATTACACCCGTGCGTTGCACAGGGGGGTAATTTGAACCAATATTTTGAATATTATTCTTATGTTGAACAATAATAACACAAGAAGATAAGAGGAAGGAAACTACCAATTGCATCAAACTCAAAAGCTTCAAATCTTCAAACTACAAGCACCACAAATGAGGGAGGTGTCACTCACTCCCAACACTTGCTTAAAAACAAATACCTAACAACTAATTAGCTAWGCTAAACTAGAATAACTACTAAGTTAACTAAAACTACATTAAACTAGGGATTTATGAACTAGGGTTTACAAAAGAAAAAGTGAAGGCTTGGAGGAAATGGAGCAAGCCCGAAATTCCACCTAGGAAGGGTTCTTGGATAAGGTTGAGAGCTGGTCCTATATATACAAAAACACAGGGGCAAAAACATCAAAATGGACCAAAATCACGAGCTAGACTGCGTCTCAGTCGATCGATTGAGGAGCAGTCGATCGACTAAGTTTCAGTCGATCGACTGCTTCGCCCAAAATTTCCAAACTCACTGGACTCCAGTCGATTTGCCCCTTCCAGTTGACCCACCTGTCGATCGACTGGCTCGGCTGCTCTGGCTCGGTTTTCTCGTTTCGCTCTAAACGTCTGCCGGTTGTCGCTCCTCGTTCGCACTGTGTTTCCTTGCTTTTCCCATTCCAATTCGAGTCGAGTGGGATGCTCCGAGCGTGCGCGGGACTGCTTGGTCATCCTACGGCAAAAAATACAAAAAAGGGTAAAAATGTACGAAAAACTACTAAAAACCGCACAAAAGTTATAAAAACCTAAAACTAACAAAATAGGCCAAAACGACTCCTAAAACTCGTAAATGCAAGCAAAACGCACGCGAATGCGACACAAAAAGGTAGCAAAAAAGTGTACAAAAAAGTGTACAAAAAAGTACAAACCATTCACATCTATCAAAGCATGCGTAGTTGACCTAAACGGATGTCCCAGTAAGATGGTATGCTCCTTGCTACCGCTTGGTACTTCGCCAACATCCAAAATCACAAAATCAACAGGGACGACCAACTCACCAACCTGCACCAAAACATCTTCAATAATACCCAAAGGCTGCCGAATCGAGCGATCAGCCAATTATAGGCGCATAGTGGTAGGCTTCAATGCCCCAAGATCGAACTCTCTAAATAAAGAATGAGGCATCAAATTAATTCCAGCGCCAAGATCGAGCATCCCCCTTGCTGTCTGTCCATTCCTGAGGGAAATAGTAATACAAAAACTTTCGGGATCCTTTTCCTTGTGTGGCAATGGTTTCTTGATTATCTCGCTAACTTCTTTCGTCAATGCCACATGTTGGGTTGCTGCCAAGCGCCTCTCTCGTGATGCTAGTTCTTTGAAAAATTTCACATATGTTGGCATCGTCTTTATCACATCTAGCAGGGGAAGGTTAATGTTCACGTTTTTTAATAAATTTTACAACTTCATAAACTTCTATTTTCTTTCACCGAACGAAGTCGACTTGGGAAGAGAACATGATCATAACTAGTGAACTTCTTTGGGGAATCAATGGGTTCGTCAGTTGATGAATTGTTCCTTCTTTTCAATGCTCCCGGCACATATGGATTGGTCAATTTATGCGTAAGATCGGTCGGGTTGGTTGCATCTACTTGCGGTTGGGTCTCGGCTTTTTCCGTGTCTTCTTCCTTTTCTAGCGCTACGCCATTATCTACCTCTTTTCCACTTATCAGCACATGAATAGCCGAGGCGTGCTCCGTTTGGCTTGAAAACTTATTTTTCTCCTTCGACAATGTTGCTACAGTCTCGAATAATTGTCCAATAATCATATCCGAATGCCGTTGCCCTTGCTGCACAGCCTTAACAAGCTCATGACCTTGCTGTACAGCCTTGACTAGTTCATCAAACCTTGACTCAAATTTTGCATTGAGATCCATTATTTGCTTATCCACTTATGCAGTTAATTGCGTGAGTCCTTCTCGATTTCGTACAGTCTCCGCTACTTGGTTTTGTTGCCATACTAAAAGTTGATCATTTGCTTGCACAGGCGCAGGCGCTTGCCGGGGCCATATTTGGAGTTTGGAAGATTGGGAAGTCCTGGATGATACGTATTTCCCGATGGAGGTTGAGGTTGGRAATTTTGAATAACCTTGACCTCTRTTTCTTCAAACACAGTTGTAYACACGCTCRCTACATGTCCTTGYAATCCATATCRTGCACATAACTCCACAGTCTTCTTCGATAATTTCATATTTGCCATCTTTGCTTTTAAGGCGGCCAACTTCTTGGCCATCTCTTCGAACTTAATGTCTCTCTTGTTTGGCATCTCGGAGGCTTCTTTGGTCATAATCGTTCRTGGTCGAGAATTAGTTTRTCTCGATTTCTCGMTCAACTTCTCAAACAGTTGTTTGGCCTCCGTTCCTGTCAAGTATCCAAAATCTCCCCCAACAGCTACTTCTACGTTATTTTTGTAGGAGTCCAAAAGCCCTTCGTAGAAAAGTTGATTTACCATTCCTGGAGAGTTGTGATGATGTGGGCAAGCTTACAGTAGTGATTTGAAACGTTCCCATGCCTCGTGAAGTAACTCCCCATCTTGTTGGACAAAGTTGGCTATTTGTCTCCTAATGTGGCCCGTCGTCTGTGCTGAGTAATACTGATTTATGAATTTGTCGCTAACCATGGGCCAATCAATCAGATATCTCGGTTCTAGTGATAGTAGCCAAGATTTGGCTTTATCCTTCATGCAGCTTGGAAAGCACACCATTTGGAGGTCTTCGTGATGAAGTCCCGGAGATGGGATCCTACTAACTTCGGCATAGAACTCCTTTAGGAAATTCAATGGATCTTCGTTGGCGAGACCGTGAAATGTTGGGAGGTTGTTGATTATATAAGGTTTTATCTCGAAGTCTCTTGCAGTCCTACCCAACACAATGGCAGAACTATAGGGACCCACTTGAGGAGTCATGAACTCTCTTTGTCTTGGTTCGCGGGCCTCCCGTTGGTATCTCTCTTAGTTATTTGGCCTCGCGTAGTTCCTATCGTACTTGTTTCTCTCATCGTAGTTGTCATTCGCAAGCCAGTCATTTATCCACTCGTCTCCATGGTAAGATCTTTCGGAATAGTCGTCTTGGATTTGGTGGTGACGATTTCTATTCTCTCTTCCTCGTTCTTCATTCTGGTCCATCATGTTTCGCTGAATATTCTCCCAATATTCTCGAGGTTGTACCGGTCCGTTGGGGTGAATTGGTTCAATCCCGTACTCATTYCTTTRTCGTGCAGGTGGGTTCCTCGGTGGTTGATTGTCCTCATTGTTGTGGGCAGGGTTGTCCAGCCGCAGCATCGCTTCTGGAACCGRATGAATAAAATTAGTCGTGGCAGACGATTCACTTTTGGATATGTGAGGTGGTCTYGCTCGATTGGAAYGATGAATGTTGTCGATAAACGGTGCAAGTTCTAGTCTCAGTGATCTCCGRCCTTGCATACACTTAACAGCAGGTTAAACGTATCGACTACAGAAAATATTTATACAAATAGACGGTAAAAATGAAATGAACAAACATATTTTTGAGAACCTTTGCAATGTTCCCCGGCAACGGCGCCAAAATTTTGATTCAAACTTTTTGGTTGCCTACTTATAAAAATGTGTCAAAAGTTCAATAGCTTGCCCGCAAGAGAACGGGGTCGCGCGTAGGTTGGCAAATTGACTCGAGTCATCTCTCGAGGAACATACAATCGGAATCTTGAATAGTTTATTCAATAACAAGTAACGTAAACTAATGGGGTGGAGGTGGGGAATTATGATTAATAACTACGAATTTAAATAGAAAGACTTAATTTTAAAAACTAATTTAATTATCCTAAATTATCTAAATTATCAACTAAATTATTTAAACTAATTAACCAACTGAAAATTAAACTAATGATTAACTGATTTAAAAACTTAATTAAATTAACTAAACTTAGATTAATTAACTAACTAATTAGCTAATTAATAAATTAAACTAATTAATCCAAACACTAATTAATAACTAAGGAGCAATTCAGGTTCAGCAACTGAAACTAACAAATCAAATAACTAATTAAACTACTAACGGTTATAATTTCTAACAGCTAACTGTTACTGCTAACTGTTTGACTAACAGTTAACTATAACGGTTAACGAACATGAWACTAAACCAAACTAAAGCAATTATTAAACTAAGCATGAACAAATCTCATCGTCAAGCATGAACAAGAGAAAACGCAGCGACTATATTAATAGTAAAACTAAAACCCCAAGGTTCAAACTTCAGTGATTCAATAGTTTAAAACGATCGAAATAACTAAACGGTTCAAAAACTTAAACGAAAATAAGTAAAAATCTAAAAACTAAGATTAAACTAATAAATAACTAGAGTTTAGAAGACTTATTAAGAACTAAAAGTTGCTGGGAAGTGCTCTAAAAATCGTGTGAACTCAGGTTGCTCTTCGTTGAAGAAACGGGCTTCGAACGGAAAATCATCATTTTGTCGCTCGGGACATCATTCTTCGTCGTAGATCTTCAAATCTTGTCCTAAGTTGCTGAATTTTGGATTCCCAACCCTAGGATTGTTGTTTGGAAGGTTTTTAGGGTTTGGTGTGTGTCAAAACTCGGATTAATGAAGCCTTTATATAGAAAAATCGAAACTTGGGCCGCAAGATAGCTTAAAAATGATTCTGGTCCGTTAACGTTTACGCTAATGGTTATGCTAACGGTTAGTTCTAACGGTTAGTGTAACCGTTAAGTATATATATATTTTTTTGCATTTCGGGTCGACGACAACGGTTATAAGGAAACCGTTCTAGAAAGTTACCGTTAACTCTTCAGTTCAGCATTCTGATCGTTAACATCGGTTGTCAGTAACCGTTAAAGGTTAGCGGTAACAGCTAACGGTTGGAGTGACCGATAAGTGTAACCGTTAGCCTCAACGACAATGGTTCCCGAAGCATAACCCTTCTAGAAAGTGTGGCAGCTTCAATTTCTTGCTACTTCTTCACCGGAAAGCTCGATCTTTGCCTCTCGATCATCATAATTCATCTTTTACATTCTGAAATCTTCCGGTTACTTAGCTATAAAGTGAAAAACCACAAATAATCACTTATTTGCATCAATCTAGATCAAAAGACGGTAAATAAGCTCGAAATACAAATATACGAATTCAAGCTCAAACTATCCAACTTATACCAAAAACAATAAGAAAAAGTAACTAAAATACTACTAAAAATCAAGACAAATCYGTGYTAATCATTTGCCCATGGTCATCCAATAAATCTCTTCAATCTGAGCACACTGTTCCTCATGCACCATTTTGTATAGTGAGTGTCCTGTAATGAACTTGCACTCTGTTGTAGATGTGATAGCTTGAATTTTGACCCTCYTGTTGCCCAAKGTGACTGTGAAAGTCATGTTAGCATAATCTAATTCTATAGGTGTGCGTGATTTAAGCCAATACCCTCCTAGTATTAAATCACACCCCTTATTCTGTAGCAACCTCAAAGAATAGTTAAAAGATTGACCCTGCATCTCCCATTTAAAACTGTCTACACCCTAGTTACTTACCATCTTYTGGCCATTTGCCACCTTAAATAGTATAGGTTTAACTGAACTCAGTTTGCATCCCAACCTCTTTGCTGTCTTTTCTTGTATAAACTCAGGGTACTACCTGAGTCTATCAGTATGTGTAACCTGTGCTCACCTACTCACCTACTTTCCCCAACACCCTCATTGTGGTAATCCCATCCTCCCCTGTGAAGCATTAATGGACATTTGTACCTCCTCCATAATTTCAGGCTTGTCAGGTAGCTCTAGCTCTTCAAAACTCAGGTAGTTGAGTTCTTCTTCCTCTGTCATAATCATGTAGTTGATCCTGTTCTTGCACCCATGCCCTCGAGTAAATCTTCATCGCAATTGTAGCACAACCCCTTCTCTCTCCTAGCTGCCATTTCTCCAATGGTTAAGATCTTAGTAGGAGGTCTCTGATTGTGGTTGGGGGTTATCTTCCCATATGCTGTGGAGTCTGTGCCTTTTGGAGGTGTGAAACTGGGGTACCTGGTAGTTCCCTTTAATTTCTTCGTGATAGACTCTAGGGTAATCAATTGATTTCTGCCCAAATCTATGGCCTGTTGTAGGGTAGTGGGTTCAAACATGGTGATAAAGCCCTGCACCTCATCAGATAAACCACTGATGAAGCTGGCTATAAAATACTATTCAGAATACCCCTGATTAAGGRTCAGGATGCAAGCCTTAAGTTCCTCAAAATTCTCAACATATTCCATGTAAGAGCTTGTGTGTTTTAGCTTATTAAACTCAACAATAATTTTGGTTTNCAATTGTAGCACAACCCCTTCTCTCTCCTAGCTGCCATTTCTCCAATGGTTAAGATCTTAGTAGGAGGTCTCTGATTGTGGTTGGGGGTTATCTTCCCATATGCTGTGGAGTCTGTGCCTTTTGGAGGTGTGAAACTGGGGTACCTGGTAGTTCCCTTTAATTYCTTCGTGATAGACTCTAGGGTAATCAATTGATTTCTGCCCAAATCTATGGCCTGTTGTAGGGTAGTGGGTTCAAACATGGTGATAAAGCCCTGCACCTCATCAGATAAACCACTGATGAAGCTGGCTATAAAATACTATTCAGAATACCCCTGATTAAGGGTCAGGATGCAAGCCTTAAGTTCCTCAAAATTCTCAACATATTCCATGTAAGAGCTTGTGTGTTTTAGCTTATTAAACTCAACAATAATTTTGGTTTYCTTTRACTATTCAAATTTAGCTGATATAATGTCTAAAAACTGGACCCATGAGATTTCTCCCTGATTGTTGTTGAATTTTGGTACCATTGAGCTGCCTTGCCCTCAAAGTGCATGGCAGTTAGGGTTACTTTATGGGTATTTGACATAAATGGTACTAGCTTGAAGTAGCCATTACACTTTAAAATCCAGGATTTGAGTTGTGTTCCATCAAAATGAGGGAAATCGATTTTGGGTAGTGGATTTGTGGTGTGGTTACATGGGTAATCTATTTGTGGTTTAGTTCTTGTTGTTGTGGCTGATCTGTACCTCATGTCAGTTATAGGTGTGGAAAATGGTTTGCCCAAGATGGATTCCCTTCGGTCTGACTTCTTCCTTTTTCTGGATTCAAGAGTTGCATATGGATGGTGTCTAAAGCAGTAGTGAGGTGCTCTAGCTTGCTGTTCAGGTTTTGTGTTTGTTCTTGAATATTTGATCTTATATGTGAAATTTGGGCTTTAGTTTTCGAGTTATTATCTGATATATGTTCTTGCAATTTCAGCTTCGAAACTTCATGTTTCTTGGATTCTGCTTGCAGCACTTGATCAAGGCGTGTTTTTAGCTTCCTGGAGGTCTTTGAAGCGTGTGATTTCGGCCATGACCAAGGATCGTCTGCTCTGGTGCCAATTGTAATAGGTTGAACTTATGTAATTTGTTGTAATTAATTTCTATATTTAATTTGTATGGTTTGTGTAGAAAGCTTGAGGAAGAAGTAGATGAAGGGTTTAGAGGAGAGAGAAAGAGAATGAAAGATGATGTAAATCATAAACTGTTTGATTCCATTCGTACGATCCTTTCCCAAATATAGGCATGTGGTTTGGGACCACTTGATTTAATTACTACAGTACCCTCCTAACAATACCCACAAATGGGCTTAAACACTAAAACCCCCCTTTAAACCCATTTAAACATACTTTCGGCCCAAACACCCGCCTAATTTATGCAGCCCTGTTCTCCCCACTTGTCGGCCCCGTCTTCATCGGTTAAACGCCTGKCCTKCCTCCATYCCAGTGATTGCCCGACCCGTTCCCATTACAAATGCGTGGCTCAATAGGTTCATTCCCAAAAATCCCTTCTTTCCCCTTTCCCCACCCAATTTAGGATTTGCTTTCAATTTCTCTCCCCCTTATCGTTCCARCAAACCTAGGTCCATGACATTATTGTTTACATAACCACTGCGRCTTTCATTTACGGTGGATAKCATAGGGGGTTGTTGGGTTTCAAATTTTTTTAAAGATAAAAAAGGAATAATAAGGGGTGAATATAGTAATAATTATAATTTCATAAGAGTAGATAGGTGAAAAGTTAATGGTGTAGACTTAGTAAAAAATGAGCTGGAATTAGCCGCACCCTTCTAAATATTATAGATGCAATATTATCTAGGGCAACACTCTTGTTACGCCGAACTAACGAATCATCCGTTAGGCCAAAATTTCATATCAATACATTATAGTGCAAAAACTAATACATTATAATAAAAAAACAATACATCTAGTACAAAAGCATTACAGTACAAAAACCAATACATCATACCATGGGTCAGAGATTTATGAAAAACTAATACTTTACAGTAAAAAAATCAATACATGACAGTACAAAAACTAATACAATATATTAGCGGGTCAGATAGCCTAACGGATCATGACCCGTTAATCTGACCTAACACAAATATTTTCCTATTATCTATTATTATATTGTACACTAGAGTGTACTAAAAATATACAAGTTACATGCACCATATAATTTACGAATGACTGCCCATTAGATTTTGAGAATCATGAGAACTTAAGGTGAGAATTGAGTAAATAAACATGTATATTCAAATAATATGTAAAAACCACAAACCATGTACGAAATAAACTTTTAAGCTAATAATAGGTCGCACTAAAGTACAACCAGTCACACTTCTCCCCATGAGATTGCAAGATCCTAAAAACAATCGAACCATAACCCATAAACAATGTAATTAACCAGCATTTAGAACATATTAGCTCGCATAAAAACAACCATCCATAAGAACATGAGAAAAACATGTAAATCAAGCATATCCCTTCCAATCACAAGTAAAACATCACAACCACTTAACCATAAAAAATCATCAATATAGCTCGCCAAACTTTATTTATTATATATCACGGAAAATACCCAACTTTCAAAACACAAACTCCATACAGGAGAAGTGCCCTCCGGTCCGGAGTTACCTTCTCCCGCCACAAAAACCACAACTGTCCACAACACAAACTTTCTACGGGAGAAGTGCCCTCCGGTCCGGAGTTACCTTCCTCCGCCACAAAAAACCACCACTGTCCACAACACAAACTTTCTACGGGAGAAGTGCCCTCCGGTCCAGAGTTACCTTCTCCCACCACAAAAATCACCACTGTTCACAACACAAACTTTCTACGGGAGAAGTGCCCTCCGGTTCAGAGTTACCTTCTCCCGCCACAAAAACCACCACTGTTCACAACACAAACTTTCTACGGGCGAAGTGCCCTCCGGTTCGGAGTTACCTTCTCCCGCCACAAAAACCACCACTGTTCACAACACAAACTTTATATGGGAGAAGTGCCCCCGGTCCGGAGTTACCTTCTCCCGCCACAAAAAACCACCATTGTTCACAACATAAACTTTCTACGGAAAAGTGCCCTCTGGTCCGGAGTTACCTTCTCCCGCCACAACCGCCCTCCTAGGCATAGTAGGTTTTCAAATGACACACATTCCAGCTTTTAGGCAGGACCTTTCCACCTGCATCTTCAAGTATATACACTCCTCCTTGCAACACTTTTACCACCTTGAATGGTCTAACCCAGTTCGGTTCCAACTTCTTAGTCATCCGCAACGCATCAGCTGGCCTCCATACCAGGTCGCCAACCTGAAAACAACAATGCTTGACCCTGTTTGTTAAAAGCAGCTTGTATCCTTTGTGTTTATAGTTTTCAACCCGAGCTGCAGCCTTGTCTCGTATTTCATCAATCATTTTGATCGATCCCCGAGCTAATCTCTCATTCTCCTCCATGTTAAATGCTGCAGACGCTGCGACCCTCCTACTATCTCTGTCGGAATAACCGCATCCATCCCATAGATCAAACTGAACGGCGACTCTCCCATGGAGGTTCGAGGAGTTGTTCGATAAGCCCATAGAACCGAGGCGAGCTCTTCTTCCCAGAGTCCCCCTGTCTTTTCTAGTCGCAACTTGAGTCCCTGCACAATTATGCGATTAGTAACGTYCACCTGCCCATTAGTCTGAGGATGCGCCACAGAAGCAAAGCGCTGCCTCATTCCCATCTCTTTGCACCATTTTAGAATTTTTCTCCCATTAAAATGGGTTCCATTGTCAGACACTAACACCCGCGGCACGCCAAACCTGCAAAAAAATATATTGTTGAAAATAAAATCCATCATATGTTGCTCGCTTATGCCTGTAACAACTTCGTCCTCCACCTATTTCATAAAATAGTCAATCGCCACCACAAGATACTCTTTATTGCCCGTAGTCTTTGGAAAGGGCCCTACGATATCGATTCCCCATTGCGCAAATGGGCATGGCGAGCTCATAACCATCATCTCTTCAGCCGGTATATGAATAACTGGGGCATGCATCTGGCACTTCTTACATGTTCTCATGAGCTCGCTAGCCATTCTCTTCATTCCTGGCCAAAAGAAACTAGCCCACAACGTTATACCCACCAACGCCTTTCCCTTCGCATGATCACCACAATATCCTTCATGTTTCTCCTTAAGCACTTCCAATCCTTGCTCTGTAGCCAAACATTTCGGGAAAGGTCCAAAACGCGACCTCTTATACAATTCCTCATTTATCACACAAAAGCGAGCTGTCGTTCTAGCCTCCTTTGTTGTCAATTCCTCTGCGCCTTCCTTTGCTTTACCCAGGACATCCCATATAGCTGTATGCCAATCATCTTTAACCTCAAGCTCCATAACCTCCTTCCCTTCTTCCACACTACTACGACTCAATTCCATCAGTGTGATTTTTCGAGTATCACAAGTCCCCAGTGCTCCCGCTATCCGAGCGAGCTGATCAGCCCGAGTGTTTTCAGCTCGCGGTAAATGCTCCAATTTAAACTCTTCAAGGCGTGCTGCCTCTTTGCGTAATTTACTCAAGTATACCGCCATTCTTTCTTCCTGACGAGCTATCAGTTGAGAATCCGTGTATGCCCACACCTTCCTAGCTCCCAGATCGCCTGCCATTTTGATACCCTGTAAAACAGCCTCGTACTCAGCTTCATTATTGGACGCTTTATACCCTAATTTGATTGCGAACTCCAAGTTTTCTCCCTCCGGGCTAGTTAACACAATACCCAGCCCTGCTCCCGACACCATAGTCGAACCATCAGTGTATAGTGTCCATGCCTTTACTTCCTCGCCCGCGTCAGATGAACGTACCATCCCCTTCAAAAAG
Organism: Phtheirospermum japonicum; assembly: GCA_014905375.1. Classification (NCBI taxonomy): domain Eukaryota; kingdom Viridiplantae; phylum Streptophyta; class Magnoliopsida; order Lamiales; family Orobanchaceae; genus Phtheirospermum; species Phtheirospermum japonicum. The sequence goes on along the minus strand of BMAC01000622.1, from coordinate 301,972 downwards.
TCTGCCAACACCTGCGTCTTGATAGTCACCCTTGGTTCATAAACCACATCCTACTCGCTCAACTCTACAGCCCACTTCACCAATCTCCCAGATACGTTTGGGTTACTCAAAACCTGCTTAAGAGCTAAATTAGTACGCACCTTTACCCTGTGACTCAAAAAGTATGGTCGTAGTTTCCTTGTTGTACAAATCAATGCAAAACCTCCTTTCTCTAGCTCAGAATATTTCAACTCGGCCCCCCGTAACATCCTGCTAATGTAATAAATAGGCCTTTGCATGCTCGCCTCTTCTCTGATCAACACTGAACTCACTGCGACCTCTCCCACTGATATGTATAAGATCAAGTCCTCTCCAGGCATTGGCTTAGTTAATAGTGGTATCTCAGTCAAGTACTTCTTTAGCTCCTCAAACGCATCCGCAGCTTCTTTTGTCCACTTAAACTTGGATCCCTTTAAGAGTGCCCTGAAAAATGGAACACCCCTTTCCGCCGACCTTGAAATAAAATGACTAAGTCCCACAATACGACCTGTAAGTACCTGCACGTCATGTACTGTGCGGGGATTTGGCATCTCTAAAACAGCTCGTACCTTCTCCGAATTAACTTCAATTCCTCTCTCCGTCACCATATAACCCAAAAAAACTTCCCAGACCGCACACCAAATGCACATTTCTTCGGATTAAGCTTCATCCCATATTGTCTTTGTATAACAAATGTACTTCTCAAATCTCCACATGGGATTCAGCTTTCTTGCTCTAGACCAGCATATCATCAACATACAACTCCATAGTGGACCCCAACAAATCTTTGAACATCCGGTCCACTAATCTCTGATAGGTCGCTCCTGCGTTCTTCAACCCAAACGGCATGGACACGAAACAATACGTCCCTGTAGAAGTAAAGAAACTCACCTTGGGTTGATCCTCCTTTGGTGATACCTGACTCGCACGTATTTGTCACGATTTTTGGTATATTTGGCTATTGTTT
>BMAC01000622.1:260360-280621 GCA_014905375.1 Phtheirospermum japonicum | reverse complement strand
CAAAATACCGTTCTGGAAAGTGTGACTTTCCAGAACGGTATTTGAAAAAATCGTTCTGGAAAGTGGCGGATGAACATGGGATGGTACCAATCTAGAACAGAAAAATTATTTTCTAGAACAGTTTTTTTTTACCCTTCTAGAAAGTCTGTCAATCCAGAAGGGTAAAAAAAGGCGTTCTGGAAAGTCTGCCAATCCAGAACTATGTCACTACAGAAGGTACAGAAAGGCGTTCTGGATAGGCAGAATTACCCTTCTAGATATACAGTTTCTACACTAGTGTGAGGACCATGGGAATTTTGAGGAGGAACGTAATTATGGGTACTACGAGGAGTATGGAGAAGAAAGAAGTTTTAGCGCACGAACTAACTTTGGAGGAAGACGAGGGCGCCGGTACCCTAATGAACGCCGACAAGGAGATCTCCTTTTCCTAACAATTGGTCCATACAGCAGTGCGATAGTTTTAGGCCCCGCGGCAAGAGACTATGATTTGAAAGCGGGGAGCGTGAACCAACTATCTACTTTTCACGACTTGCCCAATGAAGACCCTTTGGATTTCATTCGGGAATTCTACCTTGTGGTGGGGAGAATTCCAGCACTTGGACTCCACGAAGACCAATTGAGAATGAAATGTTTTCCAACGACCTTAAAAGATAAAGCGAAGCATTGGCTTTTGTCGTTGCATCCCAATTCATTGACTAATTGGGAGATGGTGTATAAAAAGTTTGTGAGTAGGTTTTATTCAGCTCAAACGACTGCTAAATTGCGAAGAGAGATCACGAACTTTGAGCAAATGGAGGGAGAATCATTCTATGAAGTATGGGAACGATACAAGGGACTCTTGCAGAAATGTCCACACCACAATAACAGCGCAGAAATGGTAAACAATTACTTCCATGAGGGGCTTTTTCCGGTTTACAAACAACAAGTGGAGGTAAAAGCCGGAGATTTTGGGGAGCTAACCGCCACGGAAGCTTGGGAACTGTTTGAACTAATGAGCGAAAAGTCACAACAAACCAGTTTCCGACCAAGGAAGTATAAAGTCCAAGGAACCCCTATGCCTAGCGATGAAGTAAGCCAAATTGAGGAGCTGACGAAGCAAGTCATACTATTGACCAGTAAAATGAAAGGGGAGGAGGAACCATCGACACCTCTGCCCAAGATGTGCGAAAAGTGTGGAGCAGTGGGACATGAAGCTGACACTTGTAATGTGGTGTTCGACGATGAAGAAGATGAGGAAGTGAATGCCGTCCAAAACTATCAACCCAATACCAAATATGGGAAGAAGTTTACCGGACAATATAATTCGAGTTCGAGCTACGTTCCCAAAAGCTCGAATTACATGCCTAATTCCAAGCAATCGGACCCACGACCGCCCCCGATTAAGAACCAAGGAGAAACTAGTGGCTATAACTCTTATAAAAATAAGGGGCAGAGCAACTACTCACAACACCCTCCGCAACAATTTCAAATGCCACAGCTACAATATCAACAAGAGCCGCAACCACAATACCATCAAGCGCCGCAACCACAATACCAGCAAGCACCGCAGCAACAATACCAGCAAGTGCTGCAACAGCAGCAAATGCCACTTCCGATCAACCCCGACGACGAACTAAGACTATGGCGTCAACAACTAGAGCATGAGACTCTACGAAACTGGGAGGAAACACTTCGTACAATCGAGGAAGGCAAGCGGACGAGGAAGCAATTGGAGAAGTTAGAGATGATGATAGGCCAACTCTCGTCTTCTATGGCAAAGACGGTAAGTGATCCGGGGAAACTACCCAGCCAACCCAAACAATCAATGGCGGTACATATTTTACAAGGGGGCAAGAAGGTTGACAATGGAATACGAGAAATCAAGGGAGAAGATTCCGAGAACGAGCCAAGTGTGGATGGAAAAGATAAAGGGGAGTCTAGCTCAAGCAGTGAGAAAGAACGGTGGGGAGAATGCAAAAATCACGTAACCCGTATGTTCCAGGCTCACTGACTGGGGCTTTTCATCCAAAATGCACCAAAATGACTCAGAGAAACGCAACTGACAACATCTCCGATCGGACTACACAAACGACCGATCGGACTGGAGTACAGGAGAGTTTGTCCGATCGAAATGATCCAGGGTGCGACTGGAGTAAAGAACAGTGTACATTCTCCGATAGGAATGAACCAAAGTCCAATCGGAGTGGAGGACAATCAGTTTCGACCGATCGGTTGAGTAAGCCTGACCGACCGGACAAGAAGGCTGATGAAGAACAAAGACCACAACGAGTCATAAGGGACGTCGTACCATTTCCCAATCGCCTCAAACCATCAAAGGAGAGCAAAAAGTTCATGGAACTTTACAATATGCTAAAAGATGTGAACGTGAACCTCCCACTATTCGACGTGATTAAGGCAATGCCTGCCTACGTCAAGTTTTTCAAGGAACTCGCGACAAAAGAGAGGAAAATGGAAGGAAATGAACGAATGGTATTGTCCAAGGAAGTGAGCATAATATTCCACCAAGCGTTGCCACCAAAGGCAAAGGACCAAGGGAGTTTCTGCATTACGATAACCCTTGGAGATGGGCAAAAAGCACGTGGAGTGCTCGACTTAGGAGCGGGGATCAATTTGATGCCCTACGCCCTATACAAGTAATACAACCTTTGTGGAAAGAAGCATACGAGTTTACGGCTTCAATTGGCGGATCGTTTGTTAAGATATCCTTTGGGAGTGGTCGAGGACGTTCTAGTGGAGGTCGGATCATTGGTAGTCCCTGTGGACTTTGTCATACTGGATGTTGGGGAAGTGGACGAAACAAGCAAAGAGCATACCATCCTCTTGTGTAGACCTTGCATGGCAACATCGCACACCTTAATCGATGTTGGACGGGGAAAAATGACACTCTCCGTGTTTGTAGAATCAGTAACGTTCTTGCTCAAGGATATTCAGAAAATTTCATCACCTATGATTGGTCCCGATTGCTCTTACCTTGACTCGGTGGACCAGTGCGTGAGCGAATTATTTGGTGTTGTACCAATAGAGAACGATGACGTCGAGGACGACGAGTTTGATTCGAACGCGAAGGGGGTGGTCACCCTTTTCGAAATTAATGAGGAGCCCATGATCGAGCCGCCCATTGGACCCACTTTGGAGCCCAAAGTAGAGCTGAAACTGCTTCCGAGCCATCTCAAATACGTGTTTCTCGAGTCCAACGAAAGGAAACCCGTAATCATCTTTGCAGAGTTGGTGGAGCATGAAGAAAGAGAACTGATCGAGGTTCTCAAGAAATACAAGCAAGCAATAGGGTGGAGTATCGGTGACATCAAGGGGATAAGTCCGGTCACGTGCATGCACCAGATCGATCTAGAAGAAGGAGTGAAACCGGTACGAGAGGGGCAGAGACGTTTGAACCCTACGCTTAAAGAGGTGGTCAAGAAGGAGATCTTCAAGCTAATCGACGAAGGGATTATATATGCCATCTTCGATAGCGAGTGGGTTAGCCCAGTGCACGTTGTTCCAAAGAAAGGAGGCATCACAATATTGGAAAATGAGAAGGGGGAAATTGTCCCAACACGTTTAACCACCGGGTGGCGCATGTGCATTGACTATCGGAAGCTCAATGCAGCGACGAGGAAAGACCACTTTCCACTCCCGTTCATGGACCAATTACTCGACAAGTTAGCAGGGCATGAATATTATTGCTTTCTGGATGCCGGTTACTACCAAATTGCGATAGCCCCGGAGGATCAGAAGAAGACCACATTCACATGCCCCTTTGGCACATTTGCTTATCGGAGAATGCCCTTTGTCTTGTGCAATGCCGCAGCGACTTTTCAGAGATGTATGATCTCCATCTTTACCGAGTTCATTGACGACTTCCTCGAAGTCTTCATGGATGACTTCTCGGTATTTGGCTCTTCCTTCTCTCATTGTTTGAACAATTTGACAAAAGTACTTGAGCGTTGTGTTGAATCATATCTAACTTTGAGTTGGGAGAAGTCTAATTTTATGGTGAAAAGTGGAATTATGTTGTGACATGTGGTGTCGAGTAAGGGTTTGGAAGTTGATAAAGCTAAAATCAACGTTATTGAAACTCTTCCACCCCCTAAGGATGTCAAAGGAGTTAGAAGCTTTTTGGGACATGCGGGCTTTTATAGACGTTTCATTAAAGATTTTTCAAAAATATGTCGCCCGTTATGTAAATTGCTTGGGAAAGATGTGCCTTTTGAATTTGATGGTGAGTGTCTTAGTGCTTTTAACATTTTAAAAGAAAAACCGACACAAGAACCAGTTGTAGTTGCACCTGATTGGTCTCTTCCTTTTGAGATAATGTGTGACGTTTCAAACGAGGCAGTCAGGGCAGTCTTGGGACAACGAGTGGACAAAATGCTGAGGGTCATTTACTATGCCAGTTATATGTTAAATAGCGCCCAACGCAATTACACCACTACAAAACGTGAACTATTTGCAGTTGTGTTCTCATTAGATAAGTTCCGTTCTTACATCGTTGGTTCCAAGGTGATTGTGCACACTGATCATGCAGCCCTTCGACATTTGTTCGCCAAAATACAAAGTAAGCCTAGATTAATTCATTGGATTCTTCTCTTACAAGAATTCGACGTTGAAATTAAAGATAGGAAAGGGAGCGAAAATGTGGTTGCTGATCACCTGTCCCGTATGCAAATAGAAGGAGAGCCTAATAAGATTGAGTTTGTAGACGACGTGTTCCCTTATGAGAGTGCGAATGCCGTTGAGGGAATTAATGAACCATGGTATGCTGATTTCGTTAACTACATTGCTTGTAAGATTATCCCTAACCATCTTTCTTCACAAGAAAGAAAGAGATTTTTGTTTAAATGCAGGAGTTTCTTTTGGGACGATCCTTATCTATACAAGTGTTTCAAGGATGGGCTTTTTCGGAGATGCATACCGGACGAAGAGAAGATTGGTGTGTTAAGGTTTTGCCATGATGAGGGAGGATATTTCGGCACCCAGAAACAGCCTTCAAGGTCCTCCAAGCCGGATTTTACTGGCCCTCACTCTTCGCCGACGCACACCAATATTGCAAGACATGCGATAGCTGCCAACGGTCGGGAATGATAGGGAAGAAGGACGAGATGCCCTTGGTACCCAATCAAGTGATCGAGATCTTCGATATATGGGGCATCGATCTCATGGGTCCTTTTCCGAGGAGTGGAGAGTACGAGTACATACTCGTAGGAGTCGATTATGTATCGAAATGGGTGGAGGCAATTCCCACAAGAAAAGCTAACTCCGAGATTATTCTCATGTTCATCCAAGAGAACATCTTCAGCCAATTCGGAGTGCCGAGAGAAATCATAAGCGATGGGGGTAGCCATTTCTATAATAGAGCTTTTAATCGACTGATGAGAAAGTATGGGGTGCGTCACAAAGTGGCAACCCCTTACCACCCGCAAACCTCGGGGCAAGTAGAGACGAGCAACAGGCAAATCAAGGCTATTTTAGTAAAAAACATGAAACCAAACCGCAAAGACTGGGCACCAAAATTGATTGATGTATTGTGGGCTTACCGCTCAGCCTACAAAATAGTGTTGGGCATGAGCCCATTTCGGTTGGTGTATGGAAAAGCCTGTCATCTTCCCGTCGAATTGGAGCATCGTGCTGAATGGGCAATTCGTACGTTGAATCTTGATTTAAACGAGGCAGGGGAATATTGAAAGCTTGATCTGAGTGAATTGGAGGAGATTCGAAACGAGTCGTACGAAACGGCATGGGCGAACAAATGAAAAATGAAGGAAACACATGACAAGAAACTCGTCCATAAATACTTAGAAGTCGATAAGCTGGCCTTGAACTTTAACTCTCGTTTCAAACTCTTTCCAGGAAAATTGAGATCGAAGTGGAGCGGTCCATTTTTGATTATCGATATCAACGAGTTTGGGGCCGTGACCTTGGTTGATGAGAAGAGCAACTCTACTTTCCAAGTCAACAGCCACCGCGTGAAGTTATACCACGAGGGACTAATTTTGCAGAAAGATCATGAAGTAGTGATACTCAACGATCCCCCTCGAGAAACTTGAAGCACGACTGAGGTACCATCAAGCATAAGACATTAAACGTTGCACTTCTTGGGAGGTAAGCCAAGCTCTTCTCTTTTCTTCTTTTTTCTTCACCTTCTATATGTATATATTTGTGTATATCCATCGGTTAGAATATTTGACTTGTGCCATTGCGAGTTCCGAAACGAAAAAATGAATTTCCAGGACCGACCGATCGGTGACCTACAGGCAACCGGTCGGACTACTCCATGATGCGGTGACCGATCGGAAGAATAATGATACCGATCGGACGGTAGGTGCGAGAGCCTTTTTTTGGAAGGGATATCACCATGCACAAGAAACCAGTTGGGTATGATATTCTGGCAATATTCTCTGAGGTACAAGGATCTTTAATTTTGGGGGCTGATTTGATCAAAGGTGAAGTAAATATTTTCTTTCCCCCCCTCTTGATCTTATTTGATTCTCAAATCCTTTTACCTCCACTCTCAAACCCTATATAAAACCACCCTCAAGCCCTTAACCTCCACACCAATTTCTTTTCTCATCTTTCATATTTCCGAGCATTGTCCAACATCCAACACCATGAATCATCATAATAACATTGCTTATATTTGGGTGATGAGGAAGAAATATGAGGACACTGTAGAAAAACTGGAAGAAGAGTTGGAGGAGTATCGTCAGAAAATCCACAAAATGCAAACCGATCTCCACGAATTTCTCACCGAGGAGGTCACTCTGACTAAAAACATCGAGCGCCTTCAAAACATCTTGGATGATGCGGACACCGAGATCATATGACTGAAGGGTAGGATCATCGACCTTGAAGAGCAGGTGGAAGAACTTCACGAACTACTATTCGGACCTAAGTAGTCATTAGGCCGTTTAAGGAAATTAAATAATGATGTGATGTTCTTGTTATCGAAATAACGAGCATTTTTTGCTCGATAATTAAATAAATGTCTTATGGATTGACTTGACTTGTTCGTACCTAATTATCGTTTGTGAAAATTTGCAAGGCACCGTAATAATGTTAATATAAAAAAAATATAAATATAAAAAATACATATAAAAAAATACATAAAAAAATACATAAAAAAATCGGAGAAAAGTGCAGACCGGCCGGTCAAGGACCTAGTCCGATCGCACAGAGCCTACTGGACCGCAGTCCGATCGGACCATGACACTGACCGATCGGACGACTGCGCAGTTTATAAAACTGATGTCGGCCCATTCGCAGATTCTATTCTAAACTCTCAATTTTTTCTCCTTTGCAGTGCATAACTCTCGAAATCACTCTTCCACACTTCACCAATCATAGAATTAAGAGCAACAACGCGTCCGATCGGAGACAAAACACACCCAATTGCATCCGTCCGGAGAATTTGGGGAATCAAGCACAAATCCTTCACAACACACCAAGCTTCACCATCGCCTCCAAACACGACTAACTCCAAGGTATAATGGCTGAAACTCGAGCTTTTTGAATTGTTTGGGACATTGAATTGCAGGTTTTGTGGTGATTGGAGTTGGGATTGTCCAATTTGAGCTTGAATTGGTTGAGTTTCTAAGGCGCACAATAGGTGTTCGATAAAAGTCCTGAGAGAACTACTGTTGCTTCTTTTGAAATTTTTAAACCCGCTATGGCATCCGGTTCTCGTCAATGACGTGGAAGAATTACTAACCGGTTCCCGAGCAGCACTCAGGGAAGGTTAGCTTCCTTTGACCTCAAGGACGAATGTGAGACTACGCTCTACAAGTCCTTGATTAAGCGGGATGTCTATCACCCCCGTTTCATCAATCTCGAATTCTGGGAGGAGAAGGTTACAATCGGTGATAAGACGGACAAAAAATTCGTCAAGGGAATTGATTTGTACATATTTGTATGTGATTTTCGTGTGTTTTTGCATCGTATGTTGTGTGCTTTTATGTGTTTTAAGTTTATCTTTTTATCGTTTTTCTTCCTTTTTTATGTTTTTCGTTTCTTATGGTGTTTAATGTGTTTTTACTTTATTTTGTATGAAATAAATCTAACTTTGTTCAATGTTAATATCTCAGCTCAAAATGAGGAAAACGGGACGAGCGACGAGCCGAAGCCATGCAGGTGCGTCGACTGACGCATCGTCGATGCACTGTCGATGCTACGCCCGCGTCGACTGATGCACCGTCGATGCAAAGGTTCTGAAGCGTCGATCCTAGGCCCGTCAGTCAACGCACTTCCTGTCGACGCGTGCAGCCTGGCTCACGTCGACTGACGCACCGTCGACGCAAAGGTTCTGAAGCGTCGATCCAAGGCCCGTCAGTCGACGCTCTGCCTGGTCGACGCATGCACCTGGCTCGCGTCGACTGATGCACCGTCGACGCTCCGGCGGTTGAGCGGTTATTTTTTAAGAAATCTATAAAAATCGGCGGAATTTTCCATTTGCAAACGAGACTTCGAGGGGGCAAGGTCCAGAACACTTAGAAATATATTCCCCTTTCCCTTTTCCATCATATTTGAAGATTTCGTTCGAAGATTGCAACGGAGGCTCGTTTCTACGTTCACCGTCGTTATTTGTCATCGTTGACGCTGAAGTTCGATCGTTTGCTGCAGATTTTCATGAACTATAAGTAGTAATTTCCTGCTTTCTGTAATTTGGCTTTGGATTTAGTTTTCTTAAGTTGTACGTTTCACTATTAGTATGTTAGTTCGACTATGTTATTTTAGTAATTCAAATGCTTTCGACTTGACAGTTGATAATGATGCTTCTCGTTTTTAATTATCTGAATCTTCATGTTTCTAATTAGGTTTAATTAGTTAATTAGGTTTTTAATAATTGCATGCTCGTTTTTAAATTCGTAGTTGTAGAACCCTTTCAACAAAGAAATGGATCGTGTGTTTAATTATAAAAATTGTGAATAAACATTAATCGACGCCGATTGCAATTCCTTGTGATTCGACTCGGATCAACTTATCGCATACAACAGCTCCGTTCTCTTGCGGACGAGCTTTTGATTAATTTTAAATACGAAAAAGTTCGATTCAAAATTTGGCGCCGTTGCCGGGGATCGAACCCGGGTATCGCACTCTTATGCTCAAGTTCTTCACGATGTTCAAATCACTCACCGATGGGACTTTCGAGTGTCGCTTCCGAAACCAAACGTTCCGTACTTTCATTTGTGACCTCGACGAAATTTTTGGAATTGATATCCAAAGAGGGCCCAACGAGGGATCTGAGCTTGACGACTACGACAAAAGCACTTGGTGGACCAAGCTTTCTGGAGCACCACCGGAGCCCGGGTGTTGCTTCAATTCGACATCCTTGCGGTCAAACGCCGTCTCTCTCACGTACAAGTTCTTTATGTAAATCTTCTTGGGCAAGGAGGACGCCACTTGGATTTCGTCCATCGAGTTGAAAGCATTGTGGATTGCGTACCACCGTGGCAACACGAACATTTATCCACTCTTAATTGCGGCAGTCGAAAACGTCTAACAAGTGCGCGATAGAAAAACGACAAAGTTTACTTTGGGAGCTTTCATCACCGCACTTGCACGGCATCACGGTTGTGATCCCTATGACGATGACATCGTGTATCCGAGTGTAGCAATGTTGGTCGAAAGTCGGATGATTAATGGGCGGAACGTCGCCATCCCGACATTTATGATGACCTCGGAGAGGATGAGAGCCGAAGTAATTGAGGATTCCGACAACGACGATGACGATGAGGAAGATGAGGACGAGAATGACGACATGGATGAGGAGGAGGCGAATGACAACGAGAATCCGAAAGATGGCGGGGAAGAGAACGCAAACGAGGGAGGAGATGGGATCACCGGTTCCCAAACTCATGATCATGGAGAGTATGGGGACGACGTGTATTTTTCGGACGAGCAGTGGCAGCAACAGCAGGATTTCCAAGCGCGCATGATGGATCAAATGGGGCAGTTGTGCATTCATCAAGAGGAGCACGCGAGGACACGCGAGAAACGCCCGACAGGACTCCTGGGCCGCGCGTGAGGAGGCTTGGAGGAGGCTCGTTGTTTCCGGAGCACATTGACGACGATGAGCAACAACTGGGTGGAAACCAATCAGCATCTTGTCCGGTTGACCGGAAGTGTCGAGGCGAATCATGGATACCTTGTTACAATTGACGAGCGCCTCTCCCGTCTTGAGCAACGCTACCCACCTCCACCTCCGGACGACATGGACCAGTAGGCGGGCCCGTGCCCCACTATCTGTATCACCACTCTATCCACTTCTTATTTGCTTTCTAGACTACTTACTATTTATTCAGATTTATTTGATGTACTATTATTTCTTTTATGTTCGTGTTGGGATGACTACTGTTAACTCGTGGTTTATTCATTTTCATGCTATGGTTCTGTGCACTTTTCGATTCCCCATGTTCATGTTCGTATTATAGCAACCAGGAGTTTGCTCTTTCTTTCAAAAGGGGGGAGACTGTGTTGTCCGATCGGAGATACAAAATTGACCGATCAGAAAGACCCTACTGTACTGCAGTCCGATCGGAGTTTACCCATGATCGATCGGACAATGCACAACTGTCCGGTCTCCGGGGTTTAGAGTCCCATGCATGTCTAGGTTAAATCATTTTTGGTAACATAGTCGTATTTTCGTAACAAAATGCTAATCAACCAATTAATTATGTCAAGTTTTGTTGAAACTTTGCCCATACTTATTTGTGTTTGTACTGGCATGCCTGTCGGAATCATGTATTATGTGGTATGATATTTAGAGTCTTTTGAGCTTGATTAAGTGTTTGTACTGGCATGCCTCTTGCTCATTGACATCCGCCGCTCTGTTCTTCTTCTTTGGTTTGTTCGATCCAGAACCATAGTGCAAGGTTCTGGGTTTTATATTGTTATCCTTCATACTTAGTTTACGGGATTTCTCATGCCTTTCGCTCAAGGACTCGATGTCCCACTTTCCCACAGATGGCGTCACTTGATAAATCCAAATCGATTGGTTACCAAGAATATGAGATACTAACCTCAGAATAGAGATCAACGACCAGAAGTAGATCCAAAATACGTCACAGCGACCTGCTAAACCTCCAACGAACCTCCTAGCGACCTCGCCGGTCCTGCAAAACAGCACCTTCAGACGGGTCGGATGTCAGACCCGTAAAGGTCCTCCGATACTTAAGTCAAAAGCAAGTGGTAGTATAAAAAGCCCAATAATACGATAAAAGCAAGATAAAATAATGAGAGATATGCACATCCTTTTATAGAGACAAAAGAAGTATTCCCAAAGCCAAGAGTTTCCTTCTCACATCACAATTCCATAAATACCACAACACTATAACCGACTCAGAATTAGCATTCCTCCTGTATGCTAAGTTCCCATAGATAATAAATCTCTTACCGTAATAGGCCTGGGCCCATTATTATTTCCATACAGTCCACCAAGACCCCATAAACCACTCACATTAAGCCCGTAAGATTGATATTCATAAAGCCCAATACCGAGCTCTATCACCCATCACAAACGTTAGAGGTCGCGATCCTATATGAAAACTCATCTTCATACTACATGTCACTACTACTAACTAGCTCGCCCACTTCTCCAAAAAAACCATTCAGTTCGCTCAACTCCCAGAAGAACACCCTTTTCAGGAAATGAGGTCGCTTACCACAAATACCCTCATATATCAAGTAATATTAGGTATGGATATTTTGATCCGTATCAATAAACAAAATATATAAGGAAAAAAGGTTTTTTTCTTTTTTGGTAAGTGATGTGAAGCCGAGATTGCATTCTCATACACCAATAATTGTTGTATTTAGGTCAAAAAAGACAAAAAAGCATGCTAAAAACAGATTTAAGTGTAATATACGGAGGAAAAGGAAAAAAAAAAAATACATGTAAAAGATATGAAAACACAAAACGGAAACATAATTGATAAAAAAACCAGGGGGAGACAAATCTTTGGAGATTCATGCGTTACACCAAATATATATAGAAAAAAGAAAATAAAGGGACATAATAAAATAGAGTAAAATAAGAAAAGAGAAAGTCAACTAACCAAGTTTCTACAAATTTAACCCTTTTTTATCTCCCAAGACCAAAACTAATCCCCGACGCCACAGCATATTTTCAAGCACCAGACCCTATTTTACCTACAGTTAAAAAAACATCCACAGTAAAATCACACACTCCACTCTCCTCACTTTCTCTCTCTAGATTATAACCCCGTCAATCAAACCCTAGCACTATTCGTTCCACCCTCAACATTTTCTTCATTTCTCCATCTCTCACTAAAAGACCAGATCAGTTACTCAGTCATGGCTTCTCGGAGGCTCCTAGCCTCATTTCTCCGGTCCTCCGCCGCCCGCCGCCCTAGATCTCCATTCTATTCGGCCTCGAAGCCTAGTCCTCGGCCGTCTCCGGCTGGACATTTCCTTCACCGCTGCGCTGCTCACTACGCCACGTCAGCAGCTGCGGCGTCACCTCCATCCTCCAAGGCGGTGCCTAGCGAAGGGCTCACTGGAAAAATCACGGATGAGTTTACTGGTCAAGGCGCGATCGGAAAGGTGTGCCAGGTTATCGGTGCCGTCGTGGATGTGAGATTCGACGATGGATTGCCCCCGATCTTGACGGCTCTGGAGGTCTTGGATAACCAGATCAGGCTTGTTCTGGAGGTGGCTCAGCATTTGGGTGAGAATGTGGTGAGGTGTATTGCTATGGATGGGACTGAAGGGCTGGTTAGAGGCCAGGGCGTGCTCAACACTGGGTCCCCCATTACTGTGAGTCTGAGCCTATTATTCATTTTATTTGTTTTGGGTTTATTTTGTTTGTTTCTATTGTGTTTGGAATATGTGTTTGGGGTTTTCTGGATTTGATCTGCAATTGAGGTGGATTATTACGTTTACTGTTTTTAATTTGTTTTATTTTTAGATCTGCGTTTCTACTGTCTAGTTCTCATGTAGTTGATTTTAATATTTTCATAATCAAGAAATTTGTATGATAAATGGGGTTCTTCGAATGCTCTGATTTGGTATGATGTACTTACTAAATGATTTGTCACATTCAGAAGTTTGTTTAATTGATGTTAGTTTTGCTCCTTTTATAATAGGTGCCTGTTGGTAGAGCCACTCTAGGTCGCATCATTAATGTCATTGGAGAGCCTATCGACCATAAAGGCGACATTAGTAAGTGATATTTACCTTTTTCATTGTAAGGAAGTTTTCAGTGATTGAAGGTTCGTTTGCATATGTACTAACAAATGAATATTGATGCAGAGACTGAACACTTTTTACCTATTCATCGCGAAGCTCCAGCCTTTGTGGAGCAAGCTACCGAACAACAAATTCTCGTAACTGGTATCAAGGTACTTTCACTTGCCCTTTTTGAGGTCTCACGTTCCCACTTTTTTCCACATTTCACTAATGATCATTATTTTATTGTTAGATTCTAATTTTGCCTTCTTCTCTTTTGTTTCTCTCTTCCAATGAAAGGTCGTTGACCTTCTAGCACCGTACCAGAGAGGAGGAAAGATCGGACTCTTTGGTGGTGCTGGCGTCGGAAAGACTGTACTTATTATGGAGTTGATTAACAATGTTGCAAAAGCTCATGGTAGGGTCCTGTTGGGATGCTTGATTTTTAAATCTCTAGTGTGTATATTTACCCCTTTTGATCTAATTATCGCTTATTTTCCTTGTCAGGTGGTTTCTCTGTCTTTGCTGGTGTCGGAGAACGTACTCGTGAGGGTAACGATTTATACAGAGAAATGATTGAAAGTGGTGTCATCAAGCTAGGTGAAAAGCAGGTTAGCATCTCTTGTTTTTTAATTGGAATTTCATTTGCATTAAAATTTGCCTTATGTGTACTCCTTTTACTGCTTATGGTTATCAGGCTGAAAGCAAATGCGCTCTAGTCTACGGTCAAATGAACGAGCCCCCGGGTGCTCGTGCTCGTGTTGGACTTACTGGATTGACTGTGGCTGAACACTTCCGTGATGCTGAGGGGCAAGATGTGCTTCTCTTTATTGACAACATTTTCCGTTTCACACAAGTAGGATTTGCATTTCGATATAACTGTTCATTTATTATTCTGTGCATGTTTCTTATGCTGTGAATGTTAAACCTTTGTTTGAACTTTTTTGCAGGCTAACTCAGAAGTGTCTGCTTTGCTTGGACGTATCCCCTCTGCTGTTGGATATCAACCTACATTGGCTACAGATCTTGGAGGTCTTCAAGAGCGTATTACTACGACTAAGAAGGGCTCTATTACATCTGTCCAAGCCATATATGTGCCAGCTGATGACTTGACAGATCCTGCCCCAGCAACTACATTTGCTCACTTGGATGCCACAACTGTGTTATCTCGACAGGTAAACATCTTTTTTGGGTAATTATTTAAATTGTCCCCGAGGTTTAGCCTAATTACATTAAATTCCAGTTATCTTTCAAAATTACAAATACCCCCGTGTTACAAAAACCCCCTTGAGGTTGTTACAAATACCTGCCAAATACCTCCCTCTTACACACACGCGCGTGTGTGAGTATATATTTATTTATAGAGGTGATTTTGTTATTACCCACCGTATATGTTTATTCTATTTTTGAAGAAACATTGTTAAAAAATGACATTGATTTTTGTTATTGCTTGTAACAGATTTCCGAGCTTGGTATTTATCCTGCCGTCGATCCTCTAGACTCGACATCTCGCATGCTTTCTCCTCATATCTTGGGAGAGGGTCACTACAACACAGCCCGTGGTGTACAGAAGGTTCTTCAGAACTACAAGAATCTTCAAGATATTATTGCCATCCTGGGAATGGATGAGCTCAGCGAAGACGACAAACTGACTGTTGCACGTGCTCGTAAAATTCAACGTTTTCTGAGCCAGCCTTTCCATGTCGCAGAAGTTTTCACGGGTGCACCTGGAAAGTATGTTGAGTTGAAGGAGAGCATCACCAGCTTCCAGGTATGACTTATTTATTTGAAGCTCGTGCTAGATTATTTGCTTTGGTTTTTGTATCGTTTATACATTTTCATCTGAAGTTGGAGAGTTTTTACTATTTTTTATGGAGTGTAATTTCCGAAAAAGATGGTACAACTCTAGGATAGCGAGTGTATATGATTTAGGTATAATCTCATAACTACTACTGAGGTTCAGCTTAATTGCAAAAATAATCAGTAGTCATTTAAAAAATACAAACCCCGATGGCTCGTTTGGTTTTCTGGACGTGATTGGACTAAAATTTTAGATTTGATAGGATTGAACTGATCACATTTGAAATTACTTGGTGTTTGTGATTTATTATTGAGATATTTATTCATTGAGCTTTGTATTTGTTACAAATTATCCCCTCAAGTACTCGATAGGGTGCAATTTGTAAAATAGAAACAAATGCCAAGGAGAGTATTTTTAATCGTTGATTGTTTTTGGAACAGGGAGTCTTGGATGGAAAATACGATGATCTTTCAGAACAATCTTTCTACATGGTCGGAGGAATCGAGGAGGTTATTGCCAAGGCCGAGAAGATTGCCAAAGAATCTGCTGCTTAGATAATATTATAATATAGATCAAAATGTTTTTTTTAATCAACTTCGTCCTCTTGTTGTTCCGCTATACTGATAATCTCGAAAATAATTAGATCTCTGCAATGCCAGAATCAGAGAGTTATTTTTATTGGGGACCAATTTTTCCTTTTCTTTTTTTGTATGACGTGCGGACAGTGATACGATCTTGGCCGAGAGGGCCTTTCCCTTCAAAACCCCTGTTTGTTTGTCTTGTCGTGTGACACAATAAGGGGGTTTAGATGGTGGACTTGTATATTTTTGTTTGAATTATTCTCAGTGTTTTGGATGAGTTTACTCCGGGAATTTGTTCCCATTTCTGGTCAAATATGCGTGTTGCTTGTACGAGTTTAAGAATGGTGTAGTTGAATATGATCTACTATTGGTTTTTCATTTTTTTTTTGTGGAAATCCAAAATATATCAAGTCTATTACAACAAAAATAAATCAAAGCGAAATAAAAGAAAGATCCCTATTTTTCCAGACCAACAAAAGTTAGCAAACTAGAATTCCCCGTAATGGTAATTGTCTTTTCACCTTGAATTTTTTTTTTCTTTTTCTTTCTGGCAGTTTACCATGCACCACGTTATAAACTGCAAAAATAGGCATCCCGAGATCATGCTAACCATGTTATAAATTGCAAATTGCGTATATTTTGTACGACGATTTGTCTTGAAAAAATTTTTATATGATAAATTGTGAAAGCGATTATATTATGCTAAAGTTTTTTTTTTTCTCTAATGATATATAGGAAGACTATGGACGCCATTTGGCGAGGTCGGTGAGCATCAATAAAAGATTGGTCCGGTGGAAAGAATATCTTCGTTGCCATAAATATTCATCTCCATCAAAATAAAATTTATATTCGTAGTGATAAAATTTTATTTTACTATGATAAATTTACATTTATAAACATATAACTGTCATACAAGATTTCATATTTGATATGATAAAAATGTTCATCACCGTACCTTGTGATAAGATTTTAAGCCTTTTAAAAAGAACTAAATTCATATGTTATAATAATATCAATATACGTATTCATAAATGTACAGTTTTTTTTAATAATATTATGAGCACGTAACGGTGGTACGATTAATCGTATAAATATACATCTCCGTTATATTAAATGTACATCTTCTTGTGTACGAACAAAGGTGACACACTGACCGCCGTGGGTCCCCCTCACCAATCAGCACAGCACATGTCAATAAGCTCAAATCAATACATAAATTTCGTAAGTTCAAATTTTGGTAAGAAACCCTTGATAACGAAACCAGGGAAAAAGCAGTAGAGTATTGAAGTTCAATATGATACTGTGAACAAATCGATGAAAACGATAACTTCAATTAACGGCTAATGAAAAGGGGAAAAAAAAACCGATATCAAAATTATCTTTCAAATCAAACACAAATGTAGTTATATTATATGTTAAAAGTCACCATTCTCAAGGAAAATTAAAAATACTACTACTGATTACTATTAGCATATATATGGAGAAAAACATCCGATAAATCATCCATTTCTTTTTGAACAAGTTGCACTTCATGTTCCAATTGATCCATGACTGGTTCCACAGCTGAAAGGGCATCATCATCAATAGAGGTGTTAATTTGGTTATTAATCGGCAATTAATTTAACCAGTTTAGGATTAACCGTAACCTAGTCGGCTGAGAACCGGTTAAGGTTACGGTTAAACCGGTTAATCGCCGGTTTTTATATATATATATATATATATATATATATATATATATATATATATATATATATATATATATATATATATNATATATATATATTCTTTAAATTAAATTAAAAGTTTAAATAAAAAATTGAATGCTAATATTCACAAACAACCAAATTAATAAGATGATGACATTTATTTCAAAATAACACAACAAATTCACATTACAAATTAAATTATAAGATTTTTTTGAAGTAAAAGTTTTAAAATTTTATTTTTTTTTACAAAAAGGATTTGATTTTAATTCTAATATTAAAAATTAAAAACTTAACTTTTAATATTAGAATTAACTTGCCTACGTATCCTTGAAAAGGAATCAAAGTCCACGTAATTCGAATTTATTTTGTTTGAAAAAAATAAGTTTAAAAAAAGGACTTGAATTTAATTCTAATATTAGAAATTAAATTTTAACTTTTAATATTAGAATTAAATTGCCTACGTATCCTCGAAAATGAATTAAAGACCACGTAATTCTTTTACTTACCTCACTTAACTACTTGCCTATTCGTCGTTGTCGTTACTTCCCGAAGTGGTATCGTAATAGTCGCTCTCTTCACGTTCATCCAAGCATTCCTTGTTCTCGCGATTCGGATTTCACCCAATCGTTCATCAACATTTGATTTTCAAGATTTTTGGATGTTAAGGTAGACCGTCGCTCATCTAACATATATCCTCCCGTGCTGAAGGCTTGTTCAACAGAAACGGTTGAAACATGAACGACAAGGATGTCCTTGGCAATCCTAGAGAGTGTGGGAAAAATACTGGCCACTTTCGACCAAAACTGCACAAGATCGTTAGTAATACCATCGGGCTTTTTGGAACCGAACTCGATTCAAAAACCCCTAAATAATTATCTAATCCCATTGACCGACTAGCACTAGCCATTTACCGTTTTCTTTTAGTATCTTCAATCAACCTCATATATGGGGTTAGAGCTCTTCGAGGGCCGTTGGGTCTTGTATTAGAAGTGGTGGGGGAAGGAGAATGTGACATATTAACATCATCACTTGAAGATTAATTGTAATCTTTAAAAAGTTGAACTAAAGATAGGTTTGCTTGGTGAGCAACACTAAGAGGGATAGGAATTGGAAGATTTGAAATTTCTAAAAAAGGTCCTAATGCATCATAATAAACTTTAAGTAAATTTTGTAAACCCTTCATCCGATAATTCGGGTCTAAAATCTTTGCAATAAAAAAAATCTCGGGAATGTAATGAAAATACTTGACCCATTTACTTAACATACTATCGATACATTTACTTAATTCAGAGTTATCGAGTAAAGCAGTACTAACAAGTACTATTTGAATACAATGATCAACAAATATTGAGGAGGTAGGATAATAAACACCGGATAAAGTCACGGTGGCATCGTTAAATTTTTTTAAAAGGAACATCATATTATAACAATCATCCCACATATGCGGAAACAAAGCGAAATCGACATCTTCATTATTAAAAAATGTACACAATGCATCTCTATATTCAAATGTATCATCAAGTAATTTATAAGTAGAGTTCCAACGATTTGGCACATCATTTGAAATTTTTTTTTGATGCAATTGATTGGCCTTGCAAAATCTTCGTCATTTTTCTTTGAAGCGAATCGTGGCCACGTAGATAATATATAGTACTCCTAATCGGTTGAGTTTTAAATTTAAAAAGAGTTAAACCATCTTGAACACATAAATTCAAAATATGACAAATGCATCTAACATGAAAAAATTTGCCAATAGCGGGTTGATAAGACATTTTTAACAAATCTAAACTAGCCGTATTAGCGGCGGCATTGTCAAATGAAATTAAAAAAATCTTTTAGTTAAATGATACTCGGACAAAACAGTGGATATTTTGTGCGAAATATTCACCGCTTTATGTTGACTATCAAACTTTCTATATGCAATTAAACGTTTTTGCAAAGAATTATCGATCCAATGACAAGTAACTCTCATATAATTATGATTATGAAAGGAATCCGTCCAAATATCCGAACATATAGAGACACAATGAGGCAAACTATCAAATATTGAAATCAAATTCAATTTATACTCATCGGTCATTTTTTCAATATCGCGAGTCAATTTATTTCGTGAAATTCTAGTGATAGATGGATTAAATGCACCCCTAGTATAATTCTCATAATGATTACTATGCGCATGATTAAAAGGAAGACTCATAACGGAAACAAATTTTGAAAAAAACTTTCTATGACCACTTTCTGTATATTGAAATAAAATAGAAGAACTCGTACATTGGCCGCCGGTCCCGATGTCGGCGGTAGATGAAAATGAGAAGTTTAGTTGTGTTTGAGAGCTTTCCACGCTATACTTGTCGGGATGCTTCTTCTCCATGTGGTATTTGAGCGACCCGTAACCTCTATTATTCTTAGAACCGAAGGTGTAATGAGAATTTCAATAATTGCATTGCGCTCGAGATTCGCCGTTGATCGTCTTTTTTGTGAAATGTAACCGAAAGATGGGGGAAACAAATTCCCTTGGTTTCGATTTAGGCGGTGGCATATCATCCGCTCCCTCCTCGTCTTCATCTAAATTGACTGCGGCCAACGCTTCTTCTTCATCGGAGTTAGGTAAATCTTCTTCAAAATTGGTTTGATTTTGCGAGTCGAAGTTGATTTGGTTATATAGGTTCTCAACTTCTTCCACAATCATCTCATCGGGAACATAATCTCCGGCAATGGCCGAAGATTCTCGTCGAGATCCTCGACCTCGACGAGAAGAGGCTAGAGTGTTGGTATTGACATTACGGGAAGAGCTTGTCATAGTGATATTATAAAAGAGATTTAAGTAAAGCGAGATTAGGAAGGAATAATAAGAATATTATTGATAACATTATTTCTTGCCCAAATTAGAAACTTGACTTTAAACTTGAAAATATAAGAGAAGAAGAAGAATAGTAGAGATGAATTGGTGTGAGGATTGGTGTTGGAGAGTGGGGTATTTATAGGTGTCAAAAT
>BMAC01000622.1:222773-237288 GCA_014905375.1 Phtheirospermum japonicum | reverse complement strand
AAAAGAAAAAAAAAGAAAGAAAGTTAGGTTGTTCAGATTATTTGGAAATGATTTGGTGTTGGAGGGGATTGAGGCCTTTGATTTTGTGGCTTTTTGTTGGAGTTGTTGCAAATTGGACTCTCGAAGGTGGCTTTAAGATGATTTGGTGTTTTCTTAACAGGTGGTTTTTTTGGATAACATTACTGGATTATTGAAAAAAGCAGGGTTAGTGCAGTAAAAAAGCACTGCAACAATATAAGAAAAGTATTCCAGATTTTTGTACGGTGCAAGTATTTTTCCAGATTTATGGGCAGCTTTTTGAGTTCGTCGTTGACGAGGTCGTCTCTTGTGGTTGTCAAACTTGTCCTGGCTTATAAACTAGCACTGCCAACATATTAAAAAAGCATTACTACGTTATTATAAAAGCACTAGTTATATAGTAAAAATTCAAAATTTTACTCGCAAATAACAATGTTTTTTATACAGTACTGTAGTACTAAAATTAGTCATGTGCTATGCTTTTAATATTCAAGTTTTTAAATTTAATTACATTTATTTATTTTTTCATTTTTAAACATGCAATATGTATCTTAAATCATAGATTTTGAGAATGTGATTAATTTGATATATATTTTATTTAAAACGAATAAAAATTGAGAAAGTTATGGTTTGTTTAAGATTTGTGTTTTATTTTAAATTTGAATTAGTCTACGTAACAATAGTTATAAACGAAATTTGTGATACTTTTTTGTAAACAGTCGTAGTGCTTTCTTTTCTTTACCAGTTATGCTTTATAAAGAGCAATGCAGTGCTCTTTATAAATGTTTATATATGTCCAAACCACCTTTTTTATTAAATTAATGCATTATTTTACATAATTACCCTTCTAACATGTCATGTTCTCAACCATTAAGATTATCCAATCTAATGGTCAAGATAGGTCCCTAGGTTCACATATAATGATAGGGTTTCATTTGAACCCAACCATATATATATATATATATATATATATATATATATATGTGTGTGTGTGTGTGTGTGTGTGTGTGTGTGTGTGTTGTGTGTGTGTGTGTGGTGTGTGTGTGTGTGGAAGAAGAATAATCGAGAAATTTATATACCGAAACAAAAATATTTTCACGATTGATATATTTTTAATTAAAAACACGTAGATTTAATATTTTTATATTTTTTCAAAGATAATTAATTAATTTTCTTATTTCAATTAGCAATATTTGATAAATACGTTTAGTTTGTATTGAAGGACAAGCTTGTTATTATTTAGATCTAAATTTATTGATTTTATAGAATGATCTTTAATAATTCTCTTTAATTGCAATAGATAATTTTAAAAATCATCATCATTTATATTTAAGGAAAAAATAATAATTGAAAATGTATTTACCAAAATCAAAATTATTAATCATTCAATTACCAATTCTTTGAACAATTCTAAAATATTCTATTAGTCATTAAATATTAATGAGTGTTGGAGGTAGTTTTGATATAAAATAGTTTCTCCCTAAAAGAAAAAGGTTGGAAATTATCATTCATACACACACATATCATTATCCACACTTCATATTCTACCATTTTCATCGTCAAGAGAACTTCATATTTCTCTCATGTCTCATAGTAAATTTATTGATAAATTAGAAAGTGATCGTGAATACCTCTTTGAAAAAGTTGTTTTTTGAGGCAAGAGTGACGAATCGTAAGAGTTTAAATATATTTTTGTGATGACGAGAAAAAATGTAGTAATAAAACTACAAATATTGTGTATAAGGAAGTTTTTCATAATTTATAAATTACATTCGTTGCAATAATAATATTTTTATAAATAATAATAATCCCATCATTTGAATATATGTTATCAGACTTTACATATATATAATCAATTATTTAATTATTCTAAATCATAAAAACACAATAATATTCAATTATTTTAAAAGATACGACTATTTAAACTCAAAAGACCAGATTATATGTTTACTTCTATTCTAGGTTGCACCGACACGGGAATTGGACTCGAGACATGATACACGGATATGCTTATGACACGCAAATTATAACATAAAACATAATACGACATAGTAAAATATCATATTTTGAAATGTCCGTGCATCATAACTTCTATCGATCAAACGCACAAACGACTACAAACGAAAATATCAAAAATCTTTTATGCTCCTAACATCTTGTGTTTTATTTATTTAACTTGTGTCATTGAATAGTTGATTTTTGCTAGTTACAATTTTGAAACCAACGGGATACTTTTATATAATACAGGTTAGATAATTTAATTCATGATACCTAATAATGTTTTTCGCATGTTATATAAATAGTGTAATATGTCTTATCCATTTTTTTAGTTGTCGTAGATAAATAATTTTTTTTATTACACATTTTATTATAAATAATACGTAAAAATGAGTTTTTGTGTTATTTTTGCAAGTTAAGAGTAGCACGTTAATAAAATAATAACTAAAAACATTTAATAAGTGTCTAGTGTTTTATGCGAAGTACGCACGACAATTTGCGACTTATCATAACTAAATTAAACGCCTATTACAATAGAAATGGTGGATGACCCGTTTAATTCGAAATCTTTCTATTTATGTGTCTAATTCGTATACTTCATTTGGAAAATAAAAATATGTATTATCCAAACTTAATATTTACCTAATTTAATACTTTTTTTATTGTATCTTAACTAATTTAATTCTTTTATTATATTTTTCTATATTCAATACTTTACTTTGGTTCTCCTAATATAAAAATATAAATAAGTCATATATAATTAGTAGATAAGATCTAAGTTAGTTATTTTAATTAAAAAACAAACTACATATGAAATAATTTTAATTACAAACAAAAATTATTATGCAAATAATTAAATATGTTTTATTGATAGAATTTAAAATAATTTTATTTTTGGAGTTTCAAATATTCTATATAGGTAAAATATGAGTTATTTACAATAATCTAAGTATGTAACTAAATATTAGTAATGTATTCAATATAAAAATAAAAATATTAAATTATATACTAATAATTAATGAAAACTTTTTAGACACCAGTACAATGCGACACGGGTTGAGAGTATGACATCTTTTGAATATCTCAAAGTATATAACTAATAATTATTAACGAATTTATTCTAAATATTAATATATAAAATAATTTAATAATAATAATTAATAAAATAGATATTAGACACGGGTTTAGAATGTGACGCCTTTTGAACTTTTATAAGTATATAACTAATATTATTAATGAATTTAATTGAAACATCAAATACAAAATTATTTAATATTTATAATAATTAATAAATAGATTAGACATGTACAAGGCATGGGTTGAGAATACATTATTTTAATTTTTTATTTTAGATTTAAAATTAAGCAATTATCACAAATACTTTTTATATTTATCTTTTGATATGTCCCGTGTAATACACATGTGTTAAATAAGTATACATTAATTCAAATTTCTCCTAATATATGTGACTTCTTCGTATGCTTCGCTTGATAATAAAAAAATTCTCATGCTTTGATTGCTTATATGTTATCCGAGCCTAATATATAGCTAATTTAATTTTTTTTTATTGTATATTACCTAATTTAATATTTTCTTTTTATTATATTTAGCCTAACTTAATAATTCTCTTTTATTATATTTTGTATATTTAAATAGTTTTCTTTTATAATCCTAATAAAAAAAATATAAATAAGTCATATATAATTAGTAGAAAAAAATTTAAATTAAATATTTTAATTAAAAGATAAATTACATATAAAGTAATTTTAATTACAAAAGAAAACTTATTTTATGAAAATAATTAAATAAATTATATTTATTATAAAAGCTGAAATGATTTTATTTTTGAAAATTTTGATATTCTGTATATGTAAATTATGATATATTTTCAATAATTGAAGTATGTAACTAAATATTAGTAGTGAATTTAATCTAAATATAAAAAGATATAATATTATATAATAATAATTACTTAATATTTATAGGTAATGACACAATACGAGAAGGTTTGAGAGTATGACACCTTTGAATTTTTCAGAGTATGTAATTGTAATTATTAACAAAGTTAATCTAAACACAAAAAATAGAAAATGAGCTAATATAATTAATATAGATTAAAGACGGGTTGAAAATGTGACATCTTTTGAATTTCTAGAAATATGTAAATATAATTATTAACAAATTTAATCTAAATAAAATGACACTTTCACCTTTTGCCTGACCATTTTTTTCTTGTGTGAGTGATACAACTACGCTCACTTTCACCTTTGATAGAAAATGAAAACTTTAATTTCATAATTTGATAAGATGGAATACACTACACATTTGAGTTTTAGTTTAATTAAAATAAAAACTCGAGAGAGCATGGATATCTTTTTTGTATGTTACAAATCATAAAGTATTTCTCTTTGAAAAACGGAAAATCGCTAATGCTGATACGAATTCCGAACAATTAATTTTTCACAAAGAATACTTCAATCCATGTAGGAAGATCAAAGATTAACATACAATGCTTATTTCAATTCAAGTAGAAAGTGATAAACGACAAAAGCCACTTGCATGTGCGTGACAAAGAAAGTGTGCACCAGCGGTAGATGAACATGGCCAGATAGAAGACAAGGCCACCTCAGCACATGCACAAGTTAACAACCATGCACCAGCAGTAGTGAATCAAGATGCAAACGGCTATAAAAGGACAACAACTGGCAAGCTTATCTAGATCAATGGATGGTTGATAGATGGACATTCAAGATTATTCCATGTTATATATAAATATGTGTATTGTGATGTTATTGAATAATCAATGAAAAACATTCAATCTTTCTAGTTCTTTTCCTAACCCTAGTAACAATGCTTAGCCGCTTTATGTATGTTCAGCTCATTTTTCCTTCTATAGTACTAGAGCACATGCTTATTCATTAAAGTGCTTTAGCTTTTATCACACATCACTTGTCGCTTTCATGGCTACAACTCTTACAATTAATGCCTTGCAGCCTTTGGTTCAATTGCAAACACAACTTATCACTCTGTCATGCTAACTGACAACAATTATCTCTTATGGGAGCAACAAATTCTGACTGCTCTCAGAGGCTATGAATTAGGGGGCTACATCAAAGGAGATGTTGTGGTTCTAGAAAAATTAATTGCTAGTTAAGATAGTGAAATACCGAGGATGAATCCAGCTTACATTAACTGGATCAAACAAGACCAACTCATTGCCTCTTGGCTTTTGTCTTCACTTTCAGAAAATCTCATAGTTACTACTGTTGGTTTAAGGAGTGCTAAGAAAATATGGGATGTAGTTTTGTAGAAATGTAGTTTTCAGATATGATGTTAGGTTTCATGATAGATGTCACCAGACCTAACATCAACTGAATCTCAGAAACAGCAGCGGAAATAAATAAGTAAAACACAATAAATTAATTTCAGTTCGTAAGCAATCGTGCTTACGAACTTGGGTGTACAAACCCGAAAACTATATTACTTATCAACGTTTAAGATCAATACAAAATAATAAAAATTAATATATGAAAAACAAATTGTATCAAACTTTTGATACAAAAAATACTCGTCGCTTCTTCTTGAGTAGAATTCCTCCGTTGTTTACGCAACGTAGAAGGCCTTCTAATTCAGCAACAAAGCTTCGAGTAATTCTTTTTGTTCTACTTCAAAGATGTGTCCGTCGTGTGTGTCCACTGTTGCATCTTGGTCATGTAAATATAATATATAACAAGACTCCAAGTCTTGTTAAACAAGTTAAAAAGTATTTAGGAAACTAAATAAAATCCTAGACTCCAACTAAGAAAGAAATCTAGAGTCCTAAAATACTTTGCGTTCTTAAGAAAGGCAAACTACAAATAAGAAAATTATTGTTGAAAACAATATTCCCAACAATCTCCCCCTTTTTCCTTTCTGGACAAAACAACCATGACGCAACCAAAATGTTCAATACTGAAAATAAACTGACTCCCCCTAAATTTAACTCCCCCTAAATAAGCAATAAAAAAAAATGTTCCACAAACATCCAAAACCAAAAGAAACTAAGGAAAAGCACAAAAGGAACTTAAACACCACGAGCGTTCTTCGCCCGTCGAGTGGACGAAGATGTTCCTTCACCTTTAGCTTTTCTTTTCCGCAGCTTCTTCTTCACTTGTTTCAAAAACTTGTTTCTAAAACGTATCTTATTTCTTCTCTTCTCACTGGCCAGGCTCGCCAACACAGTGGCAGCCTTGCCATCAGCAGCATCATCAGAAACATCCTCGTCATGTCAATCAGTTCTATCTCCCCCTTTTTGTTCAGAAATCAAAAGGGCCTCAAAGAGGGAACCCCTCAACGCCAATAACTGAGCACGCTGGCTATCAAGCTGGGCAATTTGGTTGTCAAGTAAGGCCACTTGAGCACGGACAACTGGGGCCATCAGTTGCACCATGTTATCACCGGTAACAGGACTCGTAGACGCGTCACCACGGGTATCACCAACTGGAACAGCCGCACTCCAGGTCAAATCAACAACGCGGGCCCCAGAGAGGTGCTGGCTCCTCAAGGTGAACCACTCCACCTCACCAGTGAGGGAATCATCCACGGAAGGCGTGAAGCCTTGCTTCTCCAGAATACTGTAGATCAAAGAGGAAAAACAAAGAGATGAGGGAGACTTAGATGAGGCAAACCTGGTGACCATATCAAACACGAGCTGGCCAAAATTGAACAGGATCCCATTTTCAACTTTGAAAAGGAACTGAGCCTGAGGTCTGGTCAACACAGTTGAGTTTTTTGAGGGCACCCAGTTGAAAATCGCCACTTTATGCAGAACCGAGTAAAGCGATGTCATCCTCGTGCTGGGCAATTGTTCACGCCAAGTGGTGAGTAGCCCGCCAGACAAGAAACCAATAACCTCGTCCATGTCATCAGTAGTGGAGTCCCCTAGATAGGCCTCATTCCCATAAGCCTCATTGATCAACTCAGGCATGAAGGCGTAAATCTGTCCGCGTACATACACCTTCCCATAATTTGCGAAAGTATCCACTGCAACCGAGGGTAGAAGGTTGGCATAAAATTCCACAATGACATCTCGGACAAATGGCATGGCGATGGAGACCGTTGAATATAAGCCCTTGTTCTCAAAGAAGGCAATCAAATTTTGGCGCTTGAACAATTCAACAGGAACTCGCCTTTCATCAATCATGCCTCGGGCCTTGTAAACAGAGAAAAGTTCCTCAGCCTGTGTGGATAGAAATTTCTCAGAGAAAGGAGCTAGATCCTCTATATCTACTTCATCGGAGACCGGGGCTATGTCAGCATCCTCAACGAGAGGAGAACCTGGAGCCAGAGGGGGTAAATCACTCGCAGTATTAGACCTCGGGCTGGAGGGAGATACATCACCTGGGATGGGTGATGTTGGCTTCGGTGACAAATCACCAGTCCCATCATCAGCCTGCTGAACATCTTCAGCCAATGCAACCCTGCACTTCTCCTTTCCTTTCTTCTTGGCAGCCTTCACAGAATTCGTCAGGTGCACAAGAGGAATTTCATCTGAGTCATCAGGAGATTGTTCAATAACAGTGCCAAAAATCGAAGAAGTTGGAGGCGTAGTTGAAACAGGTGGATCGGGAACAACATGATTAGCTGAACGGGATACTTCACCAGTGAAGAAATCCACTATTTCATAAGGTGGGCTAGAATACTCAGTTTCCATTGAACCAGGAGAGACCTTAATAGATGCTGGAGGGTTCTTCTTGTCCGAAAGCTTTACAGTCTGCTTCCAGCATCCACGACCCGTTTTAGCTGGGAGAGCATTTGAGGGCATCGGAGCTGTGACAATTGCCGGAGGCATAAAATCCTCGTCATCTGAGTCAGTGGCAACGGTAACATCATTGGTGAGATTCATGTGCTCGATCGGTACATTGCGACGTGGCCCAGCTTGGCTCTTAGGGACCGCCGATGGGACAACTCCTGGAGGAATATTTCGCAGTCGTCGTGACCGCTTCAGGGTGGGATCACCGATGCGCCCAAAAGACTCAGCGATAAACGGCAGATTAGGTGGATTTTCTACATCAATTTCATTGCCAGGTTGTCCAGGAAGGACCTGGGCTGAAGGGGCGGCGTCAGTCGAGGCTGAAATCGGCGATATGATAAGAGAGCTCACCGGAGCGGACCCACTTGGTTCATGAACCACTGGTGATGGGTGTCGGGCAAAAGCAGCACCTATCTCCTCGCGGATGTCTAGCCCACCAAATCTCGGTAATGTTGGAGCAACCTGTTCGCCGGAGTGTGAAATTTCTGCCGGAAGTTCAGGAACCCTAGACCCTGAAGGAGAACTCGACATCCTGCAAATCCCAATAATACACACCACAAAGAGAAATAGAAACAAGAAATACTGAGAGGAATTTGAGTTTGAGAAGGAGTTCAACTTCACAGGAGAGAGAATTTGAGGTGGGCCAAAACGGTAAGAAAAGCTCCCTTAAAAAATACTTACCGTTAGGGAGGAGAGAGAGACCACAGAAAATTAGGAAATAGAATATTTACAAAATCTACCATTCCATATATAAAAAAATAGGAAATATTACCCCCGCTAATATATTCTTTTCTAAAAAGAAGCCCATTATCCCTCAACTCAAGGAACTAAAACTCAACCTTAACTACCCATGAATCCCACTAAGTCAAACCACTTTAAAAAAACACAGGGACCGAATATTAGCTGAGGATTAAACCATCACCATGGAAATATTAAAGACACGTACCAAGTGAAAAATACAAAATTCATATCAAACTCAAAGTACCTGCCCATCACACCCGATCACAGCACCACTGGAACAACCAAATAACCACATCCTCAACAAAAATCAAGAGACGTCAGAATAAGAAGTAAGCATGAGAAACAGAACATCCAGCAACACAGGCAAATTCACAAAATATGAATGTCTTAGATTATGCCTAAAAAGATGACCTAAAAAGATTAAAAATATTCACATAAAGATTTTTAGAGATTTTGATCGGTGTTGCTTTTCATGACTGATGACATTGGTCCCAACATTGCATAAGGCGAAGTCAATGAAAACAGATCCCTTGACCCAAGTTAATGACAACGTCAAAATCGCTCAATAAGGTGAGAATTAAAGATCAGACCTTTAGTCTAGACTTTCTTCATCTTTTTAAGACTTGAAGAGAATTTTTATATCTTCAGCAATTGCTGTTAACACCTTTTGTTGTTGGACCTGGGAGAAAGACAGTTTCTGCGGGAGAGTTTCACAATCACCAAATCAAAAGAGGTTAGTCCTTTTGTCATCACATTTATTACACAACACGACCTTATTTCTCTTTAAATCAGACTCAATGCATTTGAATTATGTATGGAACAGAAATTAAAAATGCATGCAAAATATACAGATGTTATGACTGATGACATCTTTGGGTGTCATAACATCAAACATAAAATGGACTAGACTATGCACATTCCGAGATCTCTTCTCAGACGAGAGAAGGTCTCAAGGTCTAATGCTTTTGTGAATATATCAGCGAGCTGGTTGTTTGTTTCTACATGTTCAAGACTTATTATCTTTCTCTCAACTAAGTCTCGGATGAAATGATACCTGATGTCAATGTGCTTTGTACGAGAGTGCTGAACTAGGTTTTTTGAGATGTCAATTGCACTCGTATTGTCACAGAGTACGGTCAAAATACTGCTATGGAGACCTTAGTCCTCAATCATCTGGTTCATCCAAAGAAGTTGTGTACACGCACTTCCAGCTACGATGTATTCGGCTTCGGCTGTAGACAAAGAAATACAGTTTTGTTTCTTGCTATACCAAGAGATTAGATTATTCCCTAAAAAGAAACAACCCCCTGTAGTACTTTTCCTATCAACTACATCCCCAGCCCAATCTGAGTCCGTATAACCTACCAATTCAGTGCATGTTTCTTTAGTATACCATAACCCCAAGTCACTCGTTCCTGCCACATATCGAATTATTCTTTTAACGGCTTTTAGATGTGACTCCTTAGGGTTAGCCTGATATCTCGCACACAAGCAAACACTATACATGATGTCGGGCCTACCGAATGTTAAATAAAGGAGACTGCCAATCATGCTCCTATAAAGGGTGTTGTCAACACCAGACCCAACATTGTCTCTCGACATTTTCTTATCTTTACCCAGAGGCGTTCTCTTAGGTTTCTCACCTTCTAAACCAAACTTTTTGACCAGATTATTTGCATATTTGGTCTGTGACAGAAAAGTTCCATCATCAAGTTGTTTAATTTGTAGTCCAAGAAAATACGAAAGATCACCTTGCATACTCATCTCGAACGTGTCAGACATTTTGACCACGAAGTCCTTTACCATCTGTTCGTTAGTTGACCCAAAAATAATGTCATCTACATAAATTTGGACAATAAGAATGTATTTATGGGATTTGAGAAGAAACAAGGTCTTGTCAACCTCACCTCGTCTAAAATTTAAAAATAATAGATGTTGAGTTAGCCTCTCATACCAAGCTCTTGGAGCTTGCTTTAAATCATACAAGGCCTTTTTAAGTTTTAAAACGAAACTCGGTTTGTAGGGATCCACAAACCCTTTGGGTTGTTCAACATATACTTCCTCGCTCAGAACACCATTCAAAAAGGCACTCTTAATGTCCATTTGATGTAGTGAAATTTTTAAATAACACGCAACTGCAAGAAGTAATCTTACCGATTCTATACGTGCAGCTGGTGCAAATGTCTCGTCAAAGTCGATACCCTCAATTCGAGTGTATCTTTGCGCTACCAACCTTGCTTTGTTTCGAACGATGTTCCCAACTTCATCCGTATTGTTTTTGAAAATCCACTTCGTAACAGTGACATGCGTATTTTCCGGGCGAGGGACCAGGTCCCACACATCATTCTTTGCAAATTGGTCCAGCTCCTCTTGCATTGCTTTAATCCAAAATTCACTCTTCAATGCATCCTCCACTCGTTTCGGATCTGTCTCAGCAAAAAACAAGGTTTCTCGAATCTGAGAACAATTAGTGGATAAACAGACATACCTTACCATCTCCTTGAAGTCTATCTGTCTTTTCCTCGTACTCCTCTGATCAAGATCACCAATAATCTGCCTGATTGGATGGTTCTTTTGAATTCTTGAAGGAATATCTCTTTGATAGAGATCAATTTGATTTTCAGGGTTCTCATCTTCTGAATCTGAATCAAACTCAGGAATCACCGCGGTAGGGGTTGAAACTGGGGTCTGCTCTCCAGTGTTATTTTTGCCAGTTTCTTCCTCAGACAGTGTTGGGTTCGGTAACATGTCATCAGACCCGTCATCACCTGCAACAGCAGCTTCTGTACCTGCATGATCATCTAAACCATCCACAAAAAATTGAGGACTCTGATCATAAACCAGGTCATTGTCCCCCGCAGGTTTTACTCCACTAGTTGTATCATCAAATTTCACATTCACTGACTCCATCATGCAACGTGTTCTAAGATTAAAAACTCGATATGCATGGCTATTTTGAGATTACCCCATAAAAACACATTTATCACTTTTAGAATCGAGTTTCGAGAGATATCCCCTATCATTTAAGACATAACACACACACCCAAAAATGTGAAAATAACTTAAGTTAGGTTTCTTGCTAAACAACAGCTCGTAGGGGGTGACATGTGATCCTGGTCTAAAATAAACTCTATTGATGGTGTGACATGCTGTGTTCATGGCTTCTGCCCAGAACCTTTTTGAAATACCTTTAGAAATCAACATGGTTCTAGTCATCTCCGCCAGAGATCTGTTCTTTCGTTCAACTATACCATTTTGCTGAGGGGTAACGGGAGAAAAAAATTCATGAGTAATTCCCCGTTTAGAGCAAAGGTTTAAAACAATTCATTTTCGAATTCTTTTCCATGATCGGTTCTGATTCTTCCTATACTCACTCCAAAACGCACACACAATTTCTTAGCAAGTTTTTTAAAAAACACAAATGTTTTCGATTTTTCTTTTAAAAATCCGATCCATGTATATCTAGAAAAATCATCGACAATAACTAAAACATACCTTTTACCTCCGAGACTCTCCACTTCAAGTGGTCCCATGAGGTCCATATGCATGAGTTCAAAGCAGTTGGATGTGGTAAGGCTCTGGACATATGGGTGTGGTACTTTAACTTGATTCCCTTTTTGACATGCTTCACAAACAGGGATGATCTTCGTGTTGAGTTTTGGCAATCCGTTCACAACATCTTTCTTTACAAGCCTTTCCAACATTTTGTAGTTAACGTGTCCGAGTTCTTGATGCCACACCTCGGCATCACTTAGCTGGGACAACTTACAAAACACATCTCCATTTATTTGATAGTAGTTGTCGGACGTTCTCTGGCCAGTAAGAATGCAGGCACTTTCTTCATCGTAGACCTCGCATTTTTCTCGTGTAAATTTGACGTTAAAGCCTCCATCACATAACTGACTAATGCTTATCAAATTGGCAGTCAATCCTTTAACAAGTAGCACATTTTCCAGTTTGGCAATCCCTGGAATATGGAGTGTTCCTTGCCCAATAATCTTTCCATTGACTCCTCCACCATATTTGACCTTTCCTCCTTTGAATTTTACGATGATCGATAGAAGTTCTTCGGATCCTGTCATGTGTTTGGAGCATTCACTATCAAAGTACCATGCTCCAGGAACGTGGGATTTTAAAGAGGTGTACATCATGTTACACTTGGTCTCTCCCTTTCTTACCCAGACTCGTTTCAACTTGGTGTTGCCTTTGGTGTTGACAACTTGAGTCACATCACGAGTCCCATCATCTTTAGTAATCCTCTGAAAAGGACCTTTCTTCCCAGTTCTCTTCCAACAGAAGGGGCGAGTGTGGCCATGATCTCCAAAGTGATGGCAAACATACTGCCTTCTTCTCTTCTTATGGCGCTTGACGGATTATCGGTTGTGGCTGACTTGATGCGATTGTTGTTCCGGTTTGTAACCAATTCCGTGCCTTGAAGTTTCTGGGTACGACATCTCTAGAATTTCATCCAACATCGCCTTTCCCTTGTTGAGGTTTGAAATTGTATCTTGAACCTTTTTTAGCTCAGTCCTTACTCGTTCCAATTTTGAATCTTTTCTTGTGAGAGAAGTTTCCAACCGGGTAATGATCTTCACTTGATCTTCTATCTCATGAGTAAGATTTTCAACTTTGATCGTAAGGGTTTTCACTTTCAGAACCTGATTTCCCCACTTGGAGAACAGTTCATCATACTCTACGCACAATTTTTTATATTCGTCGTGAGAATCTTCAACCTCAGCATTCAGGCACAGGGTGTTGGAATTGATGTTGTGAACTCGAATGTCTTCATCCCAGGCAACATGAGCAAAAAGAGCAGGTACTGACTCAGGTGAGTCAGGGTCGCTTACATCTTCATTAAACCCCTTTGAAATAAGACTCTTCTTCCTTAAAGTATTTGCACATTCATTTTTGTAGTGCCCCCAACCTTTGCACTCATGGCATTGGACTTCGCTGAGTGGCTTGGAAGAAGTTCCAGTCTTTGATTCAGAAGATGAGGGCTGGAAGTTGGATAACTTTCTTCCAGAAGACTTTGGAGGTGGTGTCTCCATCATGGAATTTGATGCTTTCCCTCCAATATTGTTCTTTCTCCTCAAGTAGCCATTGAATTTCTGAGTAATGAGCGACAATTCTTCCTCTCCAAGTGTGATTCTTTCAAATTTGTCAAAAAGCGCTTTCCAGTTAGTATCTTCATCTTCATCTTTTAAGTTAACATCGGAGGTGAGAGCGACATTCTTCTCATTCGAGTGATAGTCTAGATGCTCCATCCCAAATGTTTTGAGCGATCCGACCAACTCATCATAGACCAATCTGTCAGTATCTTTAGATTCCTCAATGGCAACCACTTTCACATTGAACTTCTTCGAAATGGATCTGAGAAGTTTTCCAACAAGGCGTGTATTGGACATAGGCTCGCCAAGGTTTCCAATTTCATTTGATATGTCAGAGAGTCTCATAGCATACTCCACAACCGACTCTTTATCATTCATTCTCATCGTCTCGAACGTTGTGGTGAGCATTCTCAGGCGAGATTTCTTCACACTTGGAGTCCCTTCGCATACCCTTTGAAGGGCGTCCCATGCTTCTTTCGCAGACTCGCAATTCTTGATCACTTTGCAATAATTCATATCGACATAGCTGCACAAGGTATTAATGGTTTTAGAGTTCCAATTTGATATGGCTACTTCATTGTCCGTCCATTCTTCTTCTCTCTTGAATACAGAATCACCATCGCCATCAGCAGCGACACAAGGTTTCTCCCATCCAACAAGAATGGATCTCCAAGGTCGTTCGTCGATGTTTTTAATGTTCCATCATATCCTCTGTTTCCAGAGGGAGTAGTTCTCTCCATTTAGGATTGGGGGTCTTGGGTTACCTTGAGCGTCCATTATGTCAAATCTACAAAACAAGGATCGAAATACTTAAAGTTAAGTATCCTGCTCTGGTGCCAATTGTAGTTTTGTAGAAATG
>BMAC01000622.1:209030-222373 GCA_014905375.1 Phtheirospermum japonicum | reverse complement strand
CTTGGTCATGTAAATATAACAAGACTCCAAGTCTTGTTAAACAAGTTAAAAAGTATTTAGGAAACTAAATAAAATCCTAGACTCCAACTAAGAAATAAATCTAGAGTCCTAAAATACTTTGCGTTCTTAAGAAAGGCAAACTACAAATAAGGAAATTATTGTTGAAAATAATATTCCCAACATGGGAGACCCTAAAAGGAGCTTTTGCCATGCAGAGTTCTGCTAAGGTTATGCAACTTAAGCTGCATCAAACTCTCAAAAAGGGAAATCTCTCTATTAGAGATTATTTCAACAAAGTCAAATCTATCTGTGATATGATCTCCATTGTTGATGAAAGAATTAAGGAAACAGATCAAGTGTTGCATCTTCTCACTGGTTTGGGAGCAGAGTATGATCCAGTCATTGTATCTCTAACCACAAGATCCAAAGTTTGCAACCTCATGGAGGCTTATGCTGCCTTGCCATCCTATGAAAGTCGTATTGAAGGGGTTGAAACTAGCAATCACTATGTAGGACCAGATAACTCTCAGTTTTCTATTAATCTTGTCACTCAGTCTCAAGGAGGCAGAAGGAATTATAACAATCTAAGTGCTAGAGGCAGAAACAATTCAGCCAGGGGAAGAGGCTCTTACTCAAGAGGAGATGGAAATGGTTCAAGAGGAAGGGGAGGAAGATTTCCTGGCAATAATAGGCCTAAATGTCAGATTTGTGGCTATAATAACCACACTGCATAAAAATGTTATTATAGGTTTGATATGAATTACTCTCCAGCTTCCTACAACAACAATAGTCATTCAAGCACCAATGCCTCTCCCTCAGCTCACCCGACCAGCTTAGGAACTAATGGATCAGAATGCAGCCAAGACAGCCTTTGTTATCCCTATTCAGGAGCTACCAAACATCTTACCTAT
This sequence comes from Phtheirospermum japonicum, assembly GCA_014905375.1. Lineage (NCBI taxonomy): Eukaryota > Viridiplantae > Streptophyta > Magnoliopsida > Lamiales > Orobanchaceae > Phtheirospermum > Phtheirospermum japonicum. The sequence continues at coordinate 221,462 of BMAC01000622.1, read as the reverse complement.
GATTTTGGCAACTTGAACATGGATACAAATTATCAAGGAAGTGATAGAGTTCAAACAGCCAATGGAGCAGGTATGAATATTGCTCATGTTGGTTCTATGGTAAAATCCCCTTCTAAAACCAATCCTTTCACTTTCCTATTGAATAATCTCTTACATATCCCTGCTATAACCAAAAACCTCAGAAGTGTAGAAAAATTTACTCAAGATAACCAAGTTCTCTTTGAATTTCATCCATTTATTTGCATTGTGAAGGATCTAGCAACAAGGGAAACACTACTCCAAGGGAATCTTAGAGATGGTATATACAGTTTTCACTTTCAGCAATATAATCAAGCCCCTCACAACAGTCCACAATCCAATCCACAGCTACATCAGCCTTCTGTTTTTTCAGCTAGAATAACTAAGGACCTAGACTTAGCCACTTGGCACTCTAGGATTGGTCACCCCTCTATTTATTTTTTTAATAGGGCACTCAAAAATTGTAATGTTCATTTTATTAATAATAAAGTTGATTCCCTATGTTCTGCATGTCTTGAGGCCAAAGCACACAAACTTCCCTTTCCTGACAATGTTGCTAACTGTAGTCACCCCTTTGATCTTGTGCATAGTGATCTCTGGGGTCCTTCTCAAGTTGTATCTCATTCTGGTTTTAAATATTATGTGAGCTTCATTGATCATTTTACAAGATTCTCTTGGTTTTATCTTTTAAAACCGAAATCTGACACTAAGCCAGCTTTTTGCACTTTAAAGACCTAATTGAAAATCAGTTTGGTTGCAAAAATAAAACATTAAAAACTGATGGTGGGGGTGAGTTTATTGCTTTGAGACCTTTACTTGCTTAGTATGAAATCCAACATAGGGTATCCTGCCCATACACCCCTCAACAAAATGGTTTAGCAGAAAGAAAGCATAGGTAGATAATAGAAGTAGGTATCTTTCTCATCTCTCAATCCAAAGTTCCACTTTTGTATTGGGATGAAGCTTTTACTAGTGCAGTGTTCCTCATTAACAGGTTACTTAGTAAGATTTTGCACTATAAGACTCCTTTAGAGGTTTTGACTGGAAACAAGCCTGGTTATTCTTTTTTGAGAACTTTTGGTTGTCTTTGTTACCCCCTACTAAGGCCTTACAATGATCACAAGTTTCAACCAAGAAGCCTCACTGAAGTGTTCCTAGGCTACAACCCATATCACAAGGGTTACAAAGTCTTATTGCCTTAAAACAAATAGTTACAAGACATGTAGGTTTTGAATAAACTACCTTTCCCTTTCATAAAAATAACCCTTCCAAATCTCTTGTTCCCGTTCCATCTGCACCAATAGCTCCTCTACTCACTCTATCAGATTTATCTCCTGCATCAGAATACACCTCTCCACCTGCTACACCACCACATCAAACACCTGCCATTGACACATCAACCTCACCAACCACATCCTCTACATCCTCCACATCACCCATTCCAGGGGGCACTATTACTATAGATTTACCAATTGAGAATGTTCACCCTCCTCCTTTTCCAGATACACCTAATTCACCTATTCAAGTTGCAGGTACACACAGGATGATCACCAGATCAAAGGTTGGGATTCACAAGCCTAAAGTTTTATTTGTTGCTAATTCAGAAGAAACTGAACCTTAGCATGCTCATGATGCCTTGACTATTCCAGCTTGGAGAAAGGATATGTAGGATGAGATTCAAGCTTTGATCAAGAACAAGACATGGAGCTTGGCCCCTATACCACATAACAAGAGAATTATAAGCTGCAAGTGGGTTTTTAAGCTCAAAAGGGATTCCAATGGGGCCATCATCAGACACAAAGCCAGGCTTGTTGCCAAAGGGTATAATCAGGATCCAGGCCGGGATTATACTGAAACATTCAGCTCAGTTATCAAGCCTAGAACCATTGGAGTTATTTTTTCTCTTGCACTGACTTTTGGTTGGACTTACAGGAAAATTGATGTAGACAATGCCTTTCTCAATGGTAATATTGACACTGAACTCTACATGGAACAACCTGTTGTATTTGAGCAAACTTCCAACCCTCCATTGGTCTGCAAACTGCACAGATCCTTATATGACCTCAAACAAGTATCTAGGGCTTGGTCCAGCAGGTTTGGTGAAGTTCTACTTGAGCTATGGTTTCATGTTTCCCAAGCTGATACATCACTCTACATCAAACACTCCTCATGTATCTTGGTCATGGCTTATGTTGATGATATAATAATCACAGGGAATCACAACACAACTATTGATCAGTTGGTTTCCCAACTCAAAACCTACTTCTCAATAAAAGATCTTGGCCCTCTCAAATTTCTCCTTGGAATACAAGTTTCACACACTCAAGATGGTCTGTTCCTTAGCCAAAGACGATATGCTACTGATATTCTCACTAGGGTTGGGATGAAGGGGGAAAAGAGTCTCTCCACTCCTATGGTTTCTCATCCACCCCTATCAAAGCATTGTGGGCAACCTGTTCAGAATGGATACCAATACAGGAAGATAGTTGGAGCACTTCATTACCTCACATTATCTAGGCCTGATATTTGCTATGTAGTCAACAAGATGATCCAGTTTATGCAATCCTCTCTTGATTTACATTGGAGGGCTGTGAAGAGGATATTGAGATACATTGCAAGAATAATGGATTATGGGCTGAAAATGTCAAGGTGCAACAATTTTAGTATTACAGCCTTCTCAGATGCTGACTGGGCTTCTGATGTGGATGATAGGAGATCAACCTCAGGACTTTGTGTGTTTTGGGGCAACAACCTCATATATTGGGAAAAAAAAAAAACAACGCACAGAAGATGAGTACAGGAGCCTAGCCTTAGTAACTTGTGAAGTTATGTGGCTGCACTCTCTTTTTAGGGAACTGAAAATACACCTGATCAAGCCTAGTATAGTGTGGGTTCGATAATCAAGGGGCAATTGCACTTGCTTCTAATCCAGTGCATCATTCAAGGACCATGCACCTAGAGTTGGACCTACACTTCATCAGAGAAAAGTGATGAATAAAGTGATCTCTGTCATACATGTTCCAGCAATAGACCAAAGGGAAGACATCTTCACTAAATCTTTGTCAGGTTAATTCTATGCAAGAATGAGAAACAAGCTGTTTGTGACTTCAGAAGGATGCATAGAATTGAGGGGGCATGATAAACGACAAAAGCCACCTCAGCACAAGCACAAGTTAACAACCATGCACCAGCAATAGTGAATCAAGATGCAAACGGCTAGAAAAGGACAGCAGCTGGAAAGCTTATCTTGATCAATGCATGGTTGACAGATGGACATTCAAGATTATTACATGTTATATATAAATATGTGTATTGTGATGTTATTGAATAATCAATGAAAAATATCCAGTCTTTCTGGTTCATTTCCTAACCCTAGTAACAATGCTTAGCCGCTTTATGTATGATCAGCTCGTTTATTCATTTAGAAAGTAATATATTTTCACTGTAAAAAGCTTTTAAATGGATTATTTTACCTTTTGCCATAATAATATTTTGCTTTATACTTTACTCTACATTTATGGCCCCTCTGTAAATATCATGAACCATTCAACGTAACAATAATATTCAAAATTTGTGTGTAATATATATATATATATATATATATATATAATATATATATATATATATATATATATGATTATTTTGCTTTTATTATATTTGCTAGTGAAAATTCACTAATACAAAAACTGCATTCTAGAATAGATAAAAAAGTCAATCCAGAAGGGTATTTTTAAAAATACCATTTTGGAATGACGACTTTCCATAACGGTTTGGCAATACCATTCTGGAAAGTATACTTTTTCAGAACGGTAATTGTAATATGGTTCTGAAATGGGCATCAATCCAGAACGGTAATTTTAATACCATTCTGGAAAGTATACTTTTCAGAACGGTATTGTATAACCGTTCTGGAATGACGAACATTCCATAACAATACCGTTCTGGAAAGCTTTTTCCAAATCTAATACCGCGTAAATGAAATTTTTTTGCTGCCCATATTTTTTCTTTCCAAAACGATATTATTAAAACCATTCTGGAATGTGTACACTCCAGAACGTTATTTTAATATCGTTATGGGATGTACGTCAATTCAGAATGGTATTAATAAAACCGTTCTCGAAAGTCTTTTTTAATTAAAATAAAACCCTAGCTCTCTATTTTCTCAGTCCCGTCTTCTTTTCCCATTTTCTTCCCCATTTCTTTCCAATCGACCAATTGGCCAAGTACCCTCCGTTAATGGGAAAGCGGCGACCTCGAATCGGAATCGGTAATAGGGCTGCCTTGAGCGGTGGAGGCGACAATTCCATACGCTATGACCGGTGACCAATTTTCCTCTTCTCCTTCGACTCATCTCCAGCGAAGCTTGGGAAGGAAGCAGCGTGGCGGCGTAAAGGTGCAGCGGAGATAGGGCGTTGATGATGTTGTTTACCTATAACACATTTTCAGTTTCTTCAAAATCATTCAAGGAAAGATGTTGCATTTTTCAATCCAAAGAGGTAAAATCAATTCCAACTTCATGGGCACATTTGTTTTTTCATAGACATGTTCACGAATACTTTTTTTCTTGATGGGTTTTATTTATGTACATTGACTCAATTTGATTGATTTATGATATCCCTCACTGTGAGTTTGATTCTTCTTACATTTATGCAGTGTTTTCCTTTTAATAATTTAAAGTTCAAAGTAAAATATGTGTTAAGTGGTTTATGCAGTGAGAAACATGAGGTGTTTGAATCCTAGGGTATTTGAGGTTGCGTATTCTCATTTTTCGACTGCTACTGAACAATCATGGAGGCATGGAAACTCACTAATGAGTTTTTTTTCCTTTTAAATTTAATAAATTGTATTTTTTTTTTCAGATGAACTGATTAATTGTTGTATTTCCTAATTAATAAATTCTATCAGATTATTTATGTTGGTTAAAGAAGATAGTCATTCAAAAGTATAATCAATTAATCATCATTTCACTTGTTCACCCGATTCCATTGATGTCTTGAATCCGGTAAGTGAAAGAACTTGAACTCGAGGTGACAGAAGGTAATTTATCATAATCAGGTTATTAAAATCTCAGTTGTCATGCAAATCCGACTACATCTGAATTTAAACTTGAAATGTTGTTCGTTAGACACACTTAGTTACAACCTAATGTAGATTCCTATGAAGGATTGAGTGGGTAGTTAAGTCATATTTATCTGACAATTCAAATCCTTGGTGTTGTTGCAGGCTGAAGATGGAATTGGAATACCCGAAGAAATTCTTGACCAGTCAACCTATAGAAGCTCCTTACATTCATATTTACTATTTATACAATTTGATATTCTTTGGACCCTTAACTACTTTGCTTTAGTGCTCCTGAATTTCTTGGAGGTTCGTGAAGCCTTTGAACTGTCTTCATTATCTATTTTCCTTCATAATATGGCTTTAAAGTTTGTTTTTTGCTGATGTGTAAATAATTGGTTTGGATTTTCAGAGACCTCTATGGTGTACTGAGGCTTGCAGCGATAGGGGGTACTACTATCTAGGAGATTTGCCATATTTGAATGGTACCGAGAGTCTCATTTACGAGGTAAACTTAAAAGTGAATAATTTATTGAATTGTTTTTGAACATGCAGAGCTTCCTAGTTTTTTTTTGTTTGTTTTTTTATGGGTATAGGCGTCATTTGTAAAGTTCTCACTCCTATATTTCTTTCCATCAACATATAGGTTGAGGATGTGACCTTAACCCCCATCCTCTTGGGATGTTTCATGCCACCCAAATTATATATAAAAAAAAAAAAAAAAAGAAATGCCATGCCATTAATAATTTTACAAGAGTTCTAGTGTGTCTGCTTAAGGCTTATTCTTCAGTAAAATCTAATTAAGTTAATCCTCACATGCACAATTACATTTATACTTGATCTGGTGAAGTGTAGCTAAAAGTGTGAGACTTAAGTCTATTACTTATGCTATAAATAAACTAGAGGTAGGAATTATTTCTGTATATAATTCCACTAGCAACACCACACATTGCTAGAATTAATGGGGTAATTCTTTATCCTCAAACTTAATGCTATCGTGTATGTGTAGTTTTTTTTGTGGTGATTTATATTTTGCTTATGTAATTTAGGGTTCTAGTTCTGTTATTGCCTTATATTCTGAAAATATTGCATTGGCTGATTTGTATTTAGCTTTGGGAAGTACTTATTATTTCATGTTATTAATGGAAGATGTTCTAATCTTTGACTCTTGGTCTTTTCCCCTTAAGCTGTTTCCGTCTATTTCATTTGCAGGTGCTTTTGTTGGTAGTGTTGTCTTTGGATCTATTGGTCTATGTAATATATCTTTCTCCGGTGCCTTACTATACTCTTCCATTCCGGATTGTACCCTATATCCGGGTTGCGTTTTTTGTTCTTAACATCAGGTAATGGTGCCACTAACCTTGCATTTGCATTTGTGTTCTGTCTTCATGCCTTGATTTTGTGCATCACACGATTTAGATGTTTATCCACAAACATTCAAACAGCTATAAAATGCAGCTGTATATTCCATATAATGCCATCAATATCGAGCTAATTTAATAATTTAATATAAATTTAAAAACTATTTTACAAAATAAGGAAAAAAAGTTATTTATCTTTTTAGTTAATAACAACGTTGTCTAGGTAGGGTTTTTTACAACATTATTCTTGAGTAAACTTTTTCCAGCACATAGGAAATGCATGATCATTGCCATCAGTGTGAAACAAATGCTATCTGCAATCTACATTAAATATTTTTTTATTTGCAGTTATTATTTTCATAATCAAATTATGATAAGATACAACATGTCTTCAATGACCTTAGGGACATACGAGATAGCATCATCATCATGGCTGGAATGCTTGGCACGTACCTAAATTTCCTGGTGGATTTTCTGCCACAACATACACTTAATCTCCTTTTTACCATATCTCGAAGTAACAAAAGGAAAATGGCTTAACTAACCATTTCTACTGTATTCTATTTTTCCTTGTGATTGGGACCAAACGCAGTCTTTGCGGCTTTTATTTCTTCTGTTGTTGTTAATTTGTACTTTTTTGTACGCTTTTTTGTTACCTTTTTGTGTCGTATTTCCATGTGTTTTGCTTGCGATTCTGGGTATTAGGAGTCGTTTTGGCCTATTTTGTTAGTTTTAGTTTTTTGTAGCTTTTGTGCGATTTTAATTAGTTTTTCGTATATTTTTAATCGTTTTTGTATTTATGGCCGTAGGATGACCAAAGCGGTCTCGCGCAAGCTCAAGGCATCCCACTCGACTCGAATTGGAATGGACAAGCAAGGGAACACAAAGCGAACGAGGAGCGACAGCCGGTGGACGTTTAGAGCGGAAACGAGAAATCGAGCCGGATGCAGTCGTTCCAGTCGATCGACTGGACCACTCCAGATCGACTGCTCGGTAGTAGGTTGGCCAATTTTGAGGAAGCATTCGATTGACTGGAACTCAGTCGATCGACTGCGACGCAGGATTTTTGTTGTTTTAATCTGTTTTGACGATTTTACCCTTGCATTTTTGTATATATAAACCCAGCTGCTTAACCTTATCCATACAACTCCTCCTTGGTGGGATTTGGGGATTTCTCCATTTCCTCCAAGCATTTCCTTTACTCTTGCATAATAAACCCTAGTTTAAATCCTTAGTTAATGTAGTTTAGCTAGTTTAGTAGTTAGTAAAGCTAGGTTTAGATGTTCTTAGCAAGTGTGGGAGAAGGGGACATATCCTTCGCTTTTGGTTCTTGGTTGCTTTTGAAGGTTGTAATCTACATTTGAAGTTCTTGTTTGGTGTTTAATGCAATTGGTAGTTTTCTTTCCATTACCTTCTTGTGTTGTAATTGTTGATTGTTGTTATTGAAGTTGTGTTGGTTTTTAGATTTAGTTTGTGTTGTTGTTCTTTGCATTTCAATTTCCCCTTTTCATTCCCTAGATTGTTGTTCTCTTTTTCTTGAAAAACTCCATGGATGCTTTCAACTTCAAGCTTTTTACCTCTTTTAGATAGACAAGCTTTTGGACTTTGAAAGATGCATGAACTTTTCCTCTTTGGTAAATTTGTCTTGTCTCATATTTAATGCTTTTGACTTCTTTAGATTTCAAGCTTTTAGTTTCCCTCCATGTCTTCTCTTTCAATTGCAAGCCTTCTTAGTTTAGTAGATTTTAATTTATGTAAGGTTTTAATTAGTTTTAATTAATGTCATTAAGATTTAATCACTTTCAAGCAAGCTTAAATTCGTATTTGATGCAATTAGTTTAGAAATTATGAGTTTAAGGGTTTAGGTTCGTTTAGAACCATTAATCAGATTTTGTTGAGGCTCGGGATTGACGACCCCAATACTTGATTGACATTTGGGATTGACAACCCCGAATTGTGGATTAAGTGCTCGGCAAAAACCGATTGATCGTGGAGACGAACCGAACACCCTAAACCCTCATTTTCATTATTTTCATTTAAACCATTTTTAATTAAAGTATCCTTTTAAGTTCAAGCTTTAGCATAAAACTCAAAACCCAACCAATGACTTAATGCTTTCTTAGAAGTAGGTTAGTTTAATTGAGATTAACAAGAGATTGAGTAAAAACACCGACCGCCGATAATATCTATCCTCGAGAGACACGACTCGGGAAAACTTACCGCTCTACAATCGACTATGTACTATTGCGGAGATGATTTCTTAGAGTGCTAAGAAATCTTCGATCAAATTTTGGCACCATTGCCGGGGATAGATTAAGGCTAATGGTATTTTTAATTATTTCTCTTGTTATCTTAGTTGTTAGTTAATTTAAATTTTTGTTTTACTTTCGATGCTCTAATCCTTTGTTGAGTGTTGTGTTTGCAAGGTACTCATTCGGGAAGCCCGATGCCGCTCGCCCACACTCACGACGATCAAAGGATGCCTACGCTGCTTGATTGATCCGGACGAGGATGGAAAACTACCGAGCTAGTTTGCCATACGACGACCCTTATATCCAAACTCCCAATAATCCAAACCCTTACATCCAAAATCCCGAGTATCCAAATCCGTACACCACTTCCCCAGGCTATCGGGTCCCCTCGACATATGATGACCTGTATGCTTCGATCGGTAAAGAATGGGCCCACTCTTTTGACTATTCTGGCCCAAACCCTCCATATTCTCACCCGATTTCATATCCCCATAACCCGAGCATGGATCCGTATGCACCGACTCGCGATTATTATGATCCGGGTTTTGACAATCCATATGCTCAACTCGCCCCACCTTCTTCTTACCCGAGCTTTGACTCGTATGCTCCACCAATTCATGATTCATATTCTTGGAGCTACGATTTTCATAATCTACCCACTTCAAGCTCGTATACTTTGAGCGATGACCCTTACGCCACACTTTCTCAAGACTCGTTTATGCCCCAACTCCCGAACTTAGAGTCTATCTTAGTCGAGCTCAATGAACGCCTTGCTCGCATAGAGACTCAAGTAGAGAAAATTGCCAATGATGTGGATGAGATCAAACAACCTCGTTTTGACGAGATGCCCACCTTTGATGTGGTGGATTCCACAATCATTTTTGGCGATTCAACTTTCGACGGTCTTTCGAAAGAGGTGTGCACGGAGGTGGATGAGGGTGAGGAGAAAAGGTCGGAGATCGACGTTACCCCTCTCGTGCTTTGTGAAGAATTTGTAGAGGAATGTGAGTGGGGGTCGCCTTTGGGGATTCCAACGGCATTTGGAGTGTTGAGTTCGCTTGCCTTTGGAGAGGATGATTAAGTTGTGCCGGTTTTGGAGGATGTGGAGTTAATCGAGCCTCTTTTGCCACCACCCGATGCTTTATTGCTACTTGAACAAGAGGAGGTAGAAGAGGTAGTGGGGGATGTGTTGGATCCTACTCTCTCGTTCCCGACTACAACTACTTCTAAAGTCGAGAGAGAGGAGATGACGGTCGGGGAGACGAAGGAGTACATCGAGCCGTTTTGGGACGATCACGTTGGGTGGTTGACTACTCACTCTTCTGACCACCAAAGGAAGTCTGCTCTTTTATTGGTTTGACATTCTGGCTTGCCCGACGTGCCCGCCTTGGTGATTTTTGTCACCCGGTGTGTCTACTCGGGAACACCAAGGCGTGGCATGATCGCCACCTCTTCTTGGATCCCAGATAACGTTAATTGTATAAATCGTCGAGTTATAGACGTTAAAGTAGAGATTATTGGGAGGCAACCCAATTTTAAAAATAAAAGAAAAAAAAGAAAACAAAACAAAAAAAAAAGAGAAAAAGAGAAAATCCAAAAAAAAATTGGAAATTTCAAAAACGAAAAAGATTTTCATTTTGTATATAACTTGTTTTTGCAAGCCCCCGTTTGTTCATTTCTTGTAGGTTGCTTGTCTCGACTCCTGGAAAGGACTTACGCACAACCGCGTCGACACAAGCTCGGAGATAGGGGCGTTCTCTTTTCCCTATACTTTTTACTGCTTTATTTAGCCTAATTTGCAATGAGGACATTGCTAGATTTTAAGTGTGGGGTGGTGGTTAGAGCTCGCCTTAGGCTTTTAAGATTGTTTGCATGCTTGCTTGTGATAATTTGAGTAACGTGTGTGTTATTTTTGCTTGGAACCTTGGCGGAGTGACGCGGTTTAGATGAATTGCTTAGGAGTTTAGATTTTTGATCGAATTTAGTGTACTTAGGTAATTTGACTCGTTGGGAACTTTGTTCGGCTTTAGTTTCGTGCTATCCTTGAACTCATATTGAACTAGTGCCTCAACTAGCCTCGTCGTCGAACACTCTCTATAGGATTTTTGTTTTGCATTTTGGAGTCGTCAATTGCTCCATGTGCTCGATCGAAAAAATTGTAAGTTGCTAGTAGCAATGAGTGGTCGGAGCCGTTGATTTCTCTTTTTATATATCTTGTATTTAAGTACCTTATTTCCTTGGGTACCAAAAAGAAAAAAAAAAAATAGAGAAGAGAAAAAAAAATGATGATGAATAAACAAGGATAAGTTATAAATCCTTGTAGTTATTAAGTAATAAAACGTGCAACTCTTGCACGTTTCCTCTTTCTCCTTCTTTTTAGATTTTGTTTGTTAAAGAGAGTTGTAGACGATTGGGGCTAGTAGGGAACCAATTAATGGTTCGACCGTGGATAGACCTTAGCCGGGCAAGGACGAGGGGACCGACTTGGAGGTTTACCTAGTACTTTTAGGTTTCGGGAGTCGGTCTAAACTTTCTTTGTCAAGATATCTTTTTCGTCCTTTTAGCCGAGCTAACGAGCATTTTAGCATACAACGCCTCAAATTAGGTTTTTGTGCATTAGATTAGGATCACCCGGTGGTAATTTTATAATTCTAGATTAGTATTGCTTGAGGACAAGCAGTCATTCTAAGTGTGGGGTGGTTGATTTGTTCTTTTTTGTACGCTTTATTGTTACCTTTTTGTGTCGTATTTCCATGTGTTTTGCTTGCAATTATGGGTATTAGGAGTCATTTTGGCCTATTTTGTTAGTTTTAGTTTTTTGTAGCTTTTGTGCGATTTTCATTAGTTTTTCGTATATTTTTACTCGTTTTTGTATTTATGGCCGTATGATGACCAAAGTGGTCTCGCGCAAGCTCAAGGCTACCCACTAGAATTGGATTGGAACGGACAAGTAAGGGAACACAATGCGAACGAGGAGCGACATCCGGCGGACGTTTAGAGCGGAAATGATAAACCGAGGCGGATGCAGCCGTTCCAGTCGATCGACTCTAGTCGATCAAGTGGACCACTCCAGATCGACTGCTCGGCAGTAGGTTGGCCAATTTTGAGGAAGCAGTCGATCGACTGGCAGTCGATAGACTGGTTCTCAGTCGATCGACTGCGACGCAGGATTTTTGTTGTTTTTGACCCGTTTTGACATTTTTGCCCCTGCATTTTAGTGTATATAGACCAAGCTGCTCAACCTTATCCATACAACTCCTCCTTGATGGAATTTGGGGCTTTCTCTATTTCCTCCAAGCATTTCCTTTACTCTTGCATAACAAACCCTAGTTTAAATCCTTAGTTAATATAGTTTAGCTAGTTCAGTAGTTAGTGTAGTTAGGTTTAGGTGTTCTTAGTAAGTGTGGGAGAAGGTGACATATCCTTCACTTGTGGTTCTTGGTTGCTTTTGAAGGTTTTAATCTACATTTGAAGTTCTTGTTTGGTGTTTAATGCAATTGGTAGTTTTCTTTCCCTTACCTTCTTGTGTTGTAATTGTTGATTGTTGTTATTGAAGTTGTGTTGGTTTTTAGATTTAGTTTGTGTTGTTGTTCTTTACATTTCAATTTCCCATTTTCATTCCCTAGCTTGTTGTTCTCTTCTTCTTTCAAAACTCCATGGATGCTTTCAACTTCAAGCTTTTTACCTCTTTTAGATAGACAAGCTTTTGGACTTTGAAAGATGCATGAACTTTTCCTCTTTGG
>BMAC01000622.1:190421-201421 GCA_014905375.1 Phtheirospermum japonicum | reverse complement strand
CAGGTAGGTTAAAATGGGTTAGTGGGTTAAAAGTGGTCTCATAGTATGAGACCGGTCTCACCCAAGTATTTGCCTTATTATTATTATTTTTCATGTATTTTTATTATTTCTTGAAAAAAATATATTGGGTCGTCTTTATTAATTATTATACTTTTATTTTTTTATTTCTTATTTTTTATGTATTATATTTTATAATTTTCAATCATATTTATATTTATAATTTAACTTTTAATCAGTTACTTTAATAAATTAATTTATCAAACGCTAATTTAAAATTAACTATCAGTCATTCGCTATCAAATGTTTAAATTAGTTCAACCAATAAAACCCTTCATCTAAGAAATTACTGTAGCAATATTGACAACTTATATTATTAACATTTAAATAAAAACAAATAAATATATTATTAAGATTATATACTAGTAGAATTATAAATATAATTTACTGCATATATTTTAATATACAAAATCTATACATTAATTTAATACAAAGAAAAAGAAGCATTACAAAAAAAAAAAAAAAGATAGCGTATGAATTGTGCTGCACCAAATTTGGTGCAACATTGTAGCTTCACACCAAAATAGCGTCTGATTAGGCGCAAGATTGGAGACCAAAGTTTGCGCTGATATAAGTTTGGTGCAAATTTGGTCTCCATTGGAGGTGGCCTTTCTATTGAATCGTCACTCTTATTTCTATAATTTAAAAAGAAAAATTTAAAAACAAACACATTAGTGCACATTTCTATACATACAGCTATATATTTTTAACAACTAATTATTTTCAATCATTATTCACCCGTTTTATGCTGAGTGCTGTAATTAAATGGTGATACAACGGAGAATGATTTGAACTAACATTTGATCAGGCACAATGAATAAACGAAAATTGGAAAGAAATAAAAGAAATCGAGTGAATGAGCTTTTTCTTTAAAATCTCCGTTGACCCGTATGCCTGTTCAAGGTTCTGTTGTAAGTCCTTTTTTATAATTATTCACCATGAAACATAGATGAGTTCAACATCTTGAAATTCATGATTTTCAAGATTAATTATAAATAATAATTATTTATCCAGAACAGATGAACAACAAATCAAATAAAATAGAACGACGACAGTCCTTGAAGGTGCAATACGCCTGATCACCCGAAAAAACGTGTCATGATCAAATAAATGAGTAACAATTCCCAATTGCAACGATATGACGTGTGAGATAGATCAAAATTCCTAAAACAAGGAAATTCCAAAGTTAAATCACACATCTATAAGGGTGTTTCCAAGATTAGTCCAACTCAAATCCAGATGATCGGTTTCAGTTAAATTTTGGGAGTTTCCAGCTATTTTTTTTTATTTAATTATAAAACGATTCAGTGAAGAATTAATAATTCTATTTAATTATTTAAATTTGAAAGTTTCGCATAAAATATTATAAATGATTTATAATAATATAAATAAATAATAAAATTTACACTAAACTTTAATAATTAATTGATAAATATAAATAAAAGAAAAGAAATATCATAAATTAATAAAACAATTCTGATTTAAAACTAATTTTCAAATAAATCTGAAAAACAGAAAAATAATTTATCGAATCAATTGAAGAAAAATGAAATGTATAATTAATTTACAAACAATAAATCTAAGAAAAAAAATTAAATTTTCAAAAATGATGTAAAACAAATATGGAAACTAATAAATTCTGATAAGTATATATAATTTTTTTAATTAAGTTCTAAATTATTATTTAATAAACCTGAAAAAAAAAAAAGAAAAAATAAGAAAAAAGGAAAAGCAGAAGATATTGTATAATTGGAAAGAAGAAAAGAAATAAAAACTCAAAGAATTATGAATATTAAAATAAATCTGAGTTTTCTTATAGAATAAGTTAAATAATTATAAATCTTATAATTAGATTTCCCAAATAATAATATTCTATAAAACGCAATCAAATAAATATAAGTCCTTTTAGTTCAATTATAAGTAAATTTAATAATTTTTAAAAAGAAAATAAAAATTAACTCAATATCATCTTATTAATTCTTTTTAAACAATTATACTATTTCTGTTTTTGTTTTCATTTTACAAATTTATTAAATAATCTTTTAGAAATGATTTTTTTTTTTTTTGGTATTAGTGTAACTAGTATTCATTTTTCAGACTGGTTTATCTGAGCTTTTTGAAAATATTTATTACTTCATTATCAAAAAAAACTATTTTTCAAATTTATTGTGTGTAAATTAATTATACGTGTCATTTTTATTTAATTGATTCTATAATATTTTTCTCTTTTTTTAGATTTATTGTTTGAGAATTAATTTAAAATCTATTTCTTTTAATTTTATGATATTTAAGTTGTTTTCCTCATATTTATCAATTAATAATAAGATTTATAAATTCTATTATATTTATTTTATTACAAATAATTTTGTAATATTTTTTGTGGATTTTTAAATTTATTTAATTAAATAGAATTTATTAATTTTCATCTTTTTCTTTAGATTATAATTAAATAAAAAACTTTTTAGAAACTCCAAAATTCAACTTATTATCAATAAATTGATTTTTTTTGGGCAAAAAATATCATTAAATTGATCCAAATTAAAAATTGAGAGTCTGAACTTAATTTGAATGGAACTAATTTTGACACCACTCTAGAATGGTGGACTGATTTTGGAACTTTCCCTATAATATTTGTTTTAAAACCCAATGTAGGAATGGGATTTGACTAAAATCTTTGTCTCAAAATACGAAGTATTTCGTTCATCAATGACGAAATCACCATCTCCAGAAGTCAAAGCAATCACTTTTTTGACAAAAAAAAAAAGATAATAATAATATTAATAATAATAATAATAATAATAATAATAATAAAATTAAAATATTCAGCTTTTGAAATTTCTCCAAATCATATTATTAATTTATTGTCTTCGTGATTTTTCTTCCATTTGAATAGAACAGTTTAGTATTCTCACCTCACCTCAAGCTAGCAAAACCAGGCATGAAAACATCTCAAATAACCCCCCTTTTATGCCTTCACATTTTTCTCTTCACTTCATTCCCAAATAACTACATCCCAAACAGAAGCAGCCAACGATCCATTGACATTACAACAAAAAATACCTTTGGGGACACTTTCATTTTTTCGAGATACTTAATGTAAATGTCCCATATAACATGTAATGGTGTTGCGTAAATATATATATATATATATATATACTAGAATTTGACCCGCGCTTAGTTGCGGATGGGTACAATATAAATGATATTAAAGATTTAACGAACAAATCTTTTACATTATACATTTTTAGTAGTTCTCCAAACTAATAAAGAAACATGGCGTGAGAAAGTTTGAAGAAAAATGAAGTCCTTTCCCATGACAAGTTGAATAATATACAATTAGTGATATAGCAGTTGGACTTGTCACTTATTTCCAACGTAGTCCAAGTGCATGTACAATCAACCGTCTTTGGCTCCCTAGACCGCCTGATTTCCAAATCCGCTCGCCTTGCAACCTACTTTCTTCTGAAGCGCTCGTTTCCGGATTAATCGACCGCACTTCTAACTCCTGGAAGTATAATTTAGTGAACAATATTTTCAGCGAAGATGAAACTTCTTTGATCCTATCTATCCCTATCCGAAGTGACGTCGCCCCTGACCATTGGATTTGGCACCACAATAAAAATGGTAGACACTCGGTGAAATCGGCTTATCACGTTGCCCACAGCCTGCTTGCATCTCCATCCGACCCCCACCCTACATCCTCTTCAAGTCTAGGCCCGAACCCGCTCTTGAATAAATTATGGCGCCTCCGCATCCCCAGCAGAGTTCATCACTTTTTATGGCGATGTTGCACAAACTCCCTACCCTCGCCTGATAATCTTTCTAAACGAGGTCTTACGACTGACTTGACTTGCCCTTTCTGCAAACAACAGGTAGCTTTCTTGCGTCATCTCCTCTTTGATTGCCCCTTTGCCATACGGATTTGGAAGGATGTCGGGCTCTACAATCGCATATTCTCTTTTCGACAACCACTTGTGGACCTATGGATTCGAGATATTATCCTCTCCAATAATACTTCGAAAATTGAATTGTTTGCTGTTCTCTACAACCATCTATGGTTTCAATAGCCTAATTTTTGATGGTGTCGTGCTGGACCCTGAATTCTTGGTACATTCGGCCGTTTGCTCCTTGTCTGATTTTCAAAAGGCTAACTTCTGGCCCGAACGTGATTCCGCCACCCTTACTTCCCATCGAACCCTTCTACCACCGCCAACGACTATAAAAGTGTATTTTGATGGAGCAATCTCAAGATCTCGGGGTTTAGCGGGCTTGGGTGTCTACATTGATTCTACCCACGGTAAGTTTATGTATGGCCTCAGTAAGAAAGTGATTGGAATTACTGACCCAGAGATCGCCGAATTCTTAGCCATGCGAGAAGCCCTTGTTGTTGCACACGAACTTAATCTATCCAACTTTTGTATTCTCGAGGATGTGAGTAACGTGATTCGCGCAGCTTTAGGCGAGGATGTATGTGCTGCCTCTTGCTCACCTTTACTTGATGATATACGGCTTCTTCGCAATGGCCTCTCTTTTTTGGGTTTTTTTTTGGATTAGTCGATTGAAAAATTGTGTTGCTCATGATCTTGCTTTTTTCGCTAAAACTAGTCCCTCTCTTACGAGTACTTGGAGCTCGCCTTCAAGCTTTGTTTGTCAATCAGAGCTGGCTGATTTCCAGCAATTTTAATATATCTCCCTATTTTCTTCAAAAAAAACACCAATCAAAACTACCAAGCAATCCGCATATCCTTTTTTTGCATTGAGCAAAGTCTTGCTCTTCATGTCCACTCATTAACACCAAATACCCAAAATCCTAATTAAATAACAAACGATCAGAAACCCAAAAAAGAAAACAATGTTTTGTCTTGTAATATAGCTTTGTGATCCAAACTTTTGTGCACCCCTTTTTATTAATTAATTTAAAAGCACGTAAGTTTGCTCGCAAGAGTACGAGGTACTTGTAGGGTGATAAGTTTGACTCGAGTCGTATCTCTCGAGGAAACAACTGTTCGGTCTTTCGCATGTTTTTCTCAATTTACGAACTAAAGTAAAATACATGTACAATTGGGGTTTTAAAAGATATTGAGTTGATCATTATAAACTAAAGTAATAATTAAGGCTAATTATTCTAACTAGATTATCAACTACGAGCAATAATTTAAACTACTTGAACTTAAGAACTAAGAATTTAAAGCAACGAATCTAAAGCATAAATATAATAACTACCCTCAAGCAATCRCATCATACTAATCTAAGAACGAATAATTGAGCATAAATCAAGGTGCATAAATAAACTAGATTAAACCAATATCCAATAACAAGCATAAAACGATTAAGCTAATTAAACTAGTTCTAGCATTAACTAAGAAATTAACTAAGCAATTAACTAAGAAATTAACTACGAAATTATCTAAGAGTTTAGAGTACTTATTGGAACTAATGAAAGCAGTAAAAAGCTCCAACTATTCCGTAGTTTGAACGTTGATCTTGGGCGAAAATTGAATCCCGAACTCGAATTCGATGTTTTGGACGCGTTGTTCTTCGATCCTTGATCTCCGTCTTCAAATCTCGTTATGAGATGTGGGAGTATTGTTATTGTAAGCTAAGGAACTCTAGGTAGTCGTGTATCTCCCCAAAAATCCGAAATATGGAGGGTTTATATCGATATTACAAGTCTTGGCGTACAAGAAACCCTAAAATCCAAATTCTGGGACGTCGCATCGACGGTGCGTCGACTGACACGCGCTGGTACTCGGCGTCGGTGCTGCCTGGGTGTGCGCGTCGGCTGAGCGGGTGCGTCGACTGACGCGGGCTTGCATCGACGCTTCAGAGAATTGCGTCGACCGTGCGTCGACTGACGCCCCTTCGGTCGACGCTTCAGAACGTTGCGTCGACTGACGCCCTTTCAATCGATGCTTCAGAACGTAGCGTCGGCAGTGCGTCGGCCTTGCGTCGACTAATGCGGATCATGGCTCGCGTCGACGGAGCGTCGACGCTCGCGTCAGTCGACGCGACAGAGCGTCTGTCTCCATTTCTCGATCTTTTGCTACTCGTTTCACCGGAAAGCTCGTTCTCCTATTCTTGAACATCGAACTTCGTCTATTACGCGCTGAACTCTTCCGGTTACTTAGCTGTAAGGTGAAAACAACGAAATATCACCTATTTGCATCAATTACGATCAAAATACGGTAAAATAAGTCTGGAATTATAAAAATACAGAATTATGCTTAAATCGTCCAACTTATACCAAAAACAAATAGAAAAACGAACTAAAAAGCTAATAAAAATAAGGACAAATCTACTCTAATCAACTACCCCCACGCTTAATTGGTTTGTTCGTCCTCGAACAAACGATAAATTCAAAGTATAACTAGAATGAAAATAAGTTCAAGCAGTGAGTCGTGCTATGCTACATACATAATTTTGAAAATATAGGTACAAGTCACGCAACGTCAATCACTCGACCATTATTACATTATTGCTCCAAAACAAAATCATGCTTCCTCACGAAGGATAATATATAAGTGTACGCTCAAAAGCACTCAAGTATTTTCTGCATGGGTCGTGTATACACTCAAATCATACAATTACACGCACAATAAATAAGCATAGAAAATCAATCTCTTTTCACTCGCAAATTAAGTGTGTTGTCAAAACTAAGAATCAGAAAAGGTCTTCGCGGGTTGTAATGTAAGGCTCTTTGGACGGGTATGGAAAATATAAGTCGTGTGGCTAACTCATGATCAAACATGATCAATAATTCACTCAACCTAACCTAAACACGAAGCAGTGCGCTTCACCTCGTTCAAAAATAAAAACCTCACTTAACACTCATAACTTAGCCTTTAAATAGGCTATTCCTCAACTCAAAACTCGTAAACCGACTGAAAGCTCAAACCACTTAAGCACAATTGAAGCTTATAGCATGCTTCTTACACAACTCTTGCCTTCTAAATATTAGGCTTCATAAGAAAATTAAAAATGAAACACAAGCCTCAATTAGCGCGTAGGCATTGACTAACACAAATTCAACTAGACTCACTATCCTTCTCTTTCTTCTTCTCTTTTTTTTTTAATTTTTATTTCCCCCTTATTATAATTTTTTATGGGGTCATTTTTTTTTCTTTTCTTTTTCGGATGGTGGTCTTTTATTACAAAAATTCATAAAATCATAAATTCCTAATAAAAATTCCAAAACTCTAATAACCAATAAAAACAACGAACTCCTACCCCACGCTTTTAATGGGTTAGTAGGGGGTCGACTCAATTAAATCACTCAGGGCTATAGGCATTGATAATTTGGCTATGATTGGCTCATTCGAAATTTATAGTGGCTAAAAATATATGAATATGGCTGGAATAGGGTTTTATATGTGCCTTAACTTCATTTTCAAAATCGACTACACACAGCGGTTTCAAAAAGATATCAAGACTGAAACTTACTCAAGCACATGCAAAGATGATAATCGCTCAGGCTACTCACTGGCTTTTTGCATGAAAAAGTTTTGAATTGACGCTGCTTTTAAGGTTTTGCGAAATCGTTTGCGTCCAAGTACCATTTTACAATATATAAATAATAATTTTGAAAAATTTATGCACTTATACACGCTCAAAAGACATGAACCTATAATCAAACATAATTAACTTTGATAGGCAAGCCATACAAACACAAATAAGCGTAGAAATAGCGATCAATCACATCAAAAATATGCATTTCAAAACAAAGACATCAAATTGCACTAACCATACTCAACCACCCCCCTCCCTAAAACTTGGAAATCTCCTGATTGTCATAAATATTAAGGAAAATAAGAGTATGGGAGATAAGAAAACATCCCTGAAAATTCGATGGCCGAGTCTCTCTAAAAATGCATGTGCAATTATCCTTTGTCTTAGATCGCGTGATTAGATTGTCCCGAATAAAACTATAAACAAAAACAAACAAACAAAACATGATTGTGATCAATTGCGACGCGCAAGTGCCCGGTGGCACATCTTTTTGGATTTGAAACGGCCGGATTGTGGCCAACGTCGTAAATGGCTGGGTTGCAGCTCATCCAAAGGTTGTCGGGCTGCGGCTAACTTAGGTCGGATTTAGACCTCGATCGACGAAATCATCGTTATCCCTGATTGCTGCGATAAGCGGTAGGTTCAGTGGTTGATCATCAATGTTAACGCCTCGAGTGGAACTAGCGGTAAGGCCTTGCGGTAGCGAGCTTCCGCTATATAATCGTTGTCCAGAATAAGCGATTTATCATATTCTCTGCACATCAACACACACATAAACGTACCACGGCAATTGACACAATATAAAAAGACAGAAATAAAACAAAATAAAATAAAATAGAGAAAATAAAACGAAAACTAACCAACGCTTGGGTTGCCTCCCAAGAAGCGCAACATTTAACGTCATATGCTCGACGCAATTTGCTTGATCAGTTCCTAGCTCGTGGTGGGTCCACGAACTCCTTCTTACTTCTATCTTGACTCTTCGTATATTTCTCGTAATAAGGCGTAAGTCGATGTTTGTGGACTTGGAAACTTGATTTCTCACTCTCATCGTACAGTGTGGCTACACCATACTCATCCATCTCCTTTATTAAAAACGGTCCACTCCATGCAACTTCAAAATTGGTTGGATTAAACTTACGATCAGAATTATATAGCACTAGTTGACCAACCTTGAACTTGTCGTTAAAAACTTCGTTCGAATTATTCTTCTTCTTTGTCCAATCCTTGCTATTAGCCTCGCCCTTTTTCTTCGTACGTTTAAAATTCTTGTAGGGGTCGAGGGAAACACTTTTTGAATAATTATGCGGTTGCTTCGTCTCTTCTCTTGGCTCAAACCTCGAACGATCTCGTTGTGGTCTCAACTCCACTTTTGGCTCATTTTGAGGCACGTTAAACTTCATGGGCAATCCATCCTCAAATGCCCCTACATTATCAAACTCTTCAATCATGCCGATGCTCAGAAGTTCATTCACGCAAGAATCTACTAAATCAACAGTGGAACATTCGTCTTTTATAAATGGTGCAGGAGTCTTGTGAATATCTTGAAGTGAAAACGTCACCGTTTTGCCTAAAACGGACATAGTCGCCCTTCCCTTGTTTACGTCGATCACCGTGCGCGTTGTAGACATGAATGGACGTCCTAACAAAATGGTGTGTTCTCGGTTCTCGCTTTGTACTTCACCAACATCCATAATGACAAAATCCACCGGCACAACTAGCTTGTCTACTTGTACTAAGACATCCTCCACAATCCCCAAGGGTAGCCTTATCGTTCTATCCGCCAATTGTAATCTCATCGTGGTCGGCTTTAGCGGTCCTAGGTCAAACTCCTTGTAAATTGAGTGGGGCATCAAATTTATGCTAGCGCCAAGATCGAGCATCCCTCTTGCCGTTTGTCTATTCCCGAGAGAGATAGTTATACAAAAACTCCCGGGATCCTTCTCTTTAGGTGGCAATGGTTACTTAAACCTATCACTCACCTCTCTTATCAAAGCCACATGTTGATTTGTAGCCAAACGCCTTTCCTTTGATGCTAGATCTTTGAAAAACTTCAAAAACGCCGGCATTGTCTTTATCACCTCTATCAAGGGGAGGTTAATATTAGCATTTTTCAATAAATTGTATAGCTCCATGAATTTTTTATTCTCCTTGGCCGGACGTAGGCGACTTGGGAAGGGAACATGATCATAAACAGTCAACTTCTTGGGTGGCGAATTTAAGGAATCGATGGAGTCTTCAGCTGCTTTCGGCCTCGAATTATTTGGATTTGAAGATTTATGCATTAGATCGGCCGAACTGGTTGCATATGCTTGTGGTTGGGTTTTGGCCTCCCTTTTGTCTTCCTCCTTTTCTAGCTCGATGCAGTTATCCACTTCTTTCCCGCTTCTCAGCACATGAATAGCCGAGGCTTGTTCTGTTTGGCTTGGAAGAGTAATTTTCTCCTTCTTCAATGATGCCACGTTAGTTGCCAATTGTCCTACCATTATCTCCAATCTTCTTAGTCCTGACGGATTTTCAAGAGTGCTTTTAGCCATTTCAGCCATCATCGTTCTCAATTCTTTCATATCATCTCGAACTCCCTTCATTTCCTCCTGAACATGTGTGAATCCGTCTCGGTTCCGAATAGTCTCAGCAACTTGGTTTTGTTGCCAGACTAAAAGTTGATCAGTCGACTGAACTGTAGTAGGTGTTTTCCCTTGCACATGAAAATTATTCGGGGGCGGTGGTAGTGGTGCTTGCATGTGTGGTGGTCTCTGCCCCGAATGTTGTTGATTCGAATAGTGCTGGATGGCGTTGACGTCCCCTCGTTGTTCATTTTTGAATGGGCACATATTGACTAAATGTTCGGGGGATCCGCATTGGTGACACATCGCATTAGTCTTCTTCGAAGAGGCCTTGCTTGCCCGCTCGGCCTTCCAAGCTGCCAATTTCTCCTCAAATATCTCTTCGCACTTTGCTTTGACTAATTTGCCATCATCTAAGTCAGGATCAGGGATGGAAATCTCATTAACTTTCAATTTACGTGGCCGAGAGTTGGTTTCTCTAGATTTTTCATTCAGTTTCTCCAATACTCGTTTTGCCTCGCGGGCCGTTAAATCACCAAAATCTCCTCCTGCTGCTATTTCAACTCGGCTTTTCCCCATGGGCGACAAACCATCAAAGAAAAACTGATTAATTATCTCGGGGGAATAGCTATGATGGGGGCATGCTTGTAAAAGTGATTTGTAACGCTCCCATATTTCATGAAATAATTCTCCCTCCACTTGTTCGAAGTTAGCAATCTGCCTCTGAATATGCCCCGTTGTTTGTGCCGAATAGTATTGATTTAGAAACCTCTCACTTATCATCTCCCAATTAGTTAATGACCTTGGTTCTAAGGACAGTAACCATGTCTTCGCCTTGTCTTTCATGCTATAGGGGAAACAAATCATTTG
>BMAC01000622.1:168635-183761 GCA_014905375.1 Phtheirospermum japonicum | reverse complement strand
ATATAGGAATTGGATCTAATAAGTTCAATTCTTAAAATGAGTTCGTAAGGTCAAATCTCAACCACTCGATATGTTTAGATCTGATGAGTGTAAATAGGCTAGAGTATAGTTGACTAATAAATATAAGCATGTATTATTGTATACTTGTACTACTAACTGTCATCAGACATATAAATGTGCATTAACGAACTATTAAATGTGCAATAAAACTATTGGAAATTGGCTTAGAGAAACATGACATATAACGCTGATAAGTCCAAAAGTTGGGCTACCAAATATAGGAGGTACTAACCTCAAATCTGAGATCAGCGACCTGAGACTGCTTCCGAATACTTCACAGCGACCTGCCAAATCCTCCGTGAATCTCCTGGCGACCTTCCTGGTCCTGCAAAACAGCGCCTTAAACGGGCTGGATTTCGAGCCCGTTAAGGCCCTCCGACGCTTAAGTTAATAAGAGAAATCAACACTCAACTCTTCTCTTCAATAAACAATAATGCGATAAAGCGATATCGACTTAGAAAAATAATGAGAGGCATACGCCTCCTTTTATAGTGATAAGGGAAGTGCCCCTCAATCTAGGGTTACCTTCTATAACCGTATTTACATTCATATCACAACTCTACAACCGACTCACAATTGGGACTCTCCCCGTATACTACAAAAAAAATCGAAATTTTCGAGGTATTTTTCCCTTGGTTTTAAGGGAAAATCCCTCGGTTTTGGAAAAATCGTGGAAAATTTTCCTCGAAAAAACACTCCTCGGAATTTAGTTCCGAGGGAAATTTTCCCTCGAAAATATGAAATCGAGGGAATTCTGAGGGATATTTTCCCTCGGAAACATCTCCGTGCAATCCCTCGGAATTTCGAGGGAAATCCGAGGGAATGTTTCCCTCGGATATTTCCTATTCCCGAAGGAAACAAATCCCTCGGAATTCCGAGGGATTGTTTTCCCTCGGAATTCCGAGGGATTTGTTTCCTTCGGAAATAGGAAATATCCAAGGGAACTTTTTCCCTCGGAAAACCGAGGGATTTGTTTCCCCTCGAATTTTTCTAATTCCGAGGGAATATCCCCTCGTTTTTTTTGTTTGTTTTTTTATATTTTTAGTTTCCGAGGGATGTTTCCCTCGGATTTAATTTTTTTTATTAATTTTTAATTTTTAATTTTTAATTTTTAATTTTAATGCCTGTTCAATTATTAAAATTCCCAAAAATTTGAAAAAAGTAATTAAAGAAAAGACAAATAAATAAACCAATCATTATAAAAAAATATTTGAAAATTTAAGAATAATTACATGCGTTCGATCGACACAGTAACAAAGTTTATATGAACCATAAAAATGTTCTATGGATGGGGAGGGGGGTNTGGCGTACAAGAAACCCTAAAATCTGAATTCTGGGACGTCGCATCGACGGTGCGTCGACTGACACGCGCTGGTGCTCGGCGTCGGTGCTGCCTGGGTGTGCGCGTCGGCTGGGCAGGTGCGTCGACTGACGCGGGCTTGCATCGACGCTTCAGAGAATTGCGTCGACTGACGCCCCTTCGGTCGACGCTTCAGAACGTTGCGTCGACGTTGCGTCGACTGACGCCCTTTCAATCGACGCTTCAGAACGTAGCGTCGGCCTTACGTCGACTAACGCGGATCATGGCTCGCGTCGATGCTCGCGTCAGTCGACGCGACAGAGCGTCTGTCTCCGTTTCTCGATCTTTTGCTACTCGTTTCACCGGAAAGCTCGTTCTCCTATTCTTGAACATCGAACTTCGTCTATTACACGCTGAACTCTTCCGGTTACTTAGCTGTAAGGTGAAAACAACGAAATATCACCTATTTGCATCAATTACGATTAAAATACGATAAGATAAGTCGGAACTATAAAAATACGGAATTAAGCTTAAATCGTCCAACTTATACCAAAAATAAATAGAAAAATGTACTAAAATACTAATAAAAACAAGAACAAATCTACTCTAATCACTTTGTAACACCATCGAGCCGAGCCATCTACAATTATAGTTTCTGTATTGAGAATAAGTTTCTATTTTTCATGTTGTCGCATTTACAACAAATACAAATAAGTCAAATTAAATAGACAAACCATTGATCACAAAAACCCAAAATGATGCCCAACTTTCAATACTAAAACCAAAATAAATAAAAGCGCAGGAGATAACGAACAATATATGACAATAAGAAACACAATCAAAATGAGATAAACAATCAAGTTAAGAGGAAAATAATCCAATTGTACTTATGCAATTCACTCGTTCAAATTCCTATTAGCAATTAAGCCAATGACCAATACTGATCTTTGAATTCTAATGAAAGCTCCAACTAAGGTTATCAACATGTATTTACTTACATTCGAAAAAAGATAGCATGGTAGTTAATATTTACAAATTTGTTCAAATATATTTTAATTTAAGACAACATATTAGATAGCATGCATAAAATGAATATTACAAAAGGCCATTAATGCACACACAATGAGAGAAAAATCAAAAGGCAGTAAATCGAATGTAACAACATACATGAAAAATGAAAGAGATATAAAGATAATTAATAAAAAAATATAGAATTCAATGTAACAACATATTATCGCAAAGAAAATGATGATGATGAAATATCCCAACTTACAATGAAAAATAAAAGTAAAGGATACCCCGTAATCCAAAAAAAAAAAAATCACAACCTAATATTAGTTTTAAGTAAATCTCGATAACTATGCACGTCTAGGTAAAAGGAAGATGACAATAAATTTATAAAAATATCCACAATTATTTAGATATCAACTAATATTTTGAAAATGATATAACCTATAAATCTTAAAGAACTAAAACAAAGATTTAAATGTACTCCAAGAAAAATCCAAAAATAAGAGAACGGTGGCGATGAGATTTGTTTTCTTATATGTGCTACAGTTTCAACTGACATAAAGTCGCTATAATATTGATTGATGGTTAGGAATAGTAATATTTTCATTTTCATAAGCAGAATCTGAAAAACAAATCTTAAAACTAATTTTCAAATAAATCTAAGAAATAGAAAAATAATTTATAGAATCAATTGAATAAAAATGAAATAAATAATTAATTTACAAACAATAAATCTGAAAAAAATAAATAAAACAAATTAGATTCTCAAAAATGATGTAAAACAAATATGGAAACTAATAAATTCTGTTAAGTAAATATAAGAATTATAATTAAGTTCTCAATTATTATTTAATAAACCTGAAGAAAAAAAAATAAGAACAGCAGAAATTGTATAATTGAAAAAAGAAAAGAAATAAAAACTCATAGAATATTAAATAAATCTGATTTTTCTTGTAGAATTAGTTAAATAATTATAAATATTATAATTAGATTTCCACAATAAGAATATTCTATAAAATGAAATTAAACAAATATAAGTCCTTTTAATTCAATTCTAAGTAAATTTTATAATTTTTAAAAAGAAAATAAAAATTAACTCAATGTCATCTTATGAATTCTTCTTAAACAATTACACTATTTTTTATTTTTTTTCATTTTCCAAATTTATTAAATATTTTTTTAGAAGTGAATACTTTTGTTTTTGGTATTGGTGTAACTACTTTTCTTTTTCAGACATGTTTAATTATTTTAATATATTTCTGAGATTTTTAATAATATTTATTACTTCATTATTAAAAAAATTATTTTTCAGATTTATTGTTTGTAAATTAAGTATAAATGTCACTTTATTTAATTGATTCTATAATAATTTTTCCTTTTTTAGATTTATTGTTTGAAATTAATTTAAAATCATATTTTATTTTATTATTTTATGTATTTCGAGTTTTTTCTTCATATTTATCAATTAATTAATAAAATTAGTTATAAATTCTATTATATTTATCTTATTATAAATTATTTTGTAATATTTTTTGTGGGATTTTTAAATTTAATTAATTCAATAGAATTTATTAATTTTCATCTGATTTTTTTTTAAAAAAAATTATAATTAAATAAAAAAACTCATTGAAAACTACAAAATTTAACTTAATTATCACAAAATTGAATTTTTCGACGAAAATTATCATTAAATTAACTCAAATTAAAAATTAAGAGTCCAAATTCAATTTGAGTGGAATTAATTTTAAAAACGACCTATAACCGTGGACTGATTTTGGAAATTTCCCTATAATCATTGTCTTGAAACCCAATGTAGGGATGGGATTTGACTGAAATCGTTGTCTCATAATACGAAGTATTTCGTTCATCAATGACGAAATCACCTCTCCAGAAGTCAATGATATATGACAAAAATAAATAATAATAAAAATATTCAGGTTTTTGAAATTCATCCAAATCATATTATTAATTTATTGTTGATACCGACCAAAATATTCATACGTAATATTACTTGATATATGAGGGTATTTGTGGTAAGCGACCTCATTTTCTGGAAAGAGTGTTCTTCTGGGAGGTGAGCGAGTTGAATGGTTTCTTTGGAAAAGTGGGCGAGCTGGTTGGTAAAGTAGCGACCTGGAGTATGAGGATGAGTTCTTATATAGGGTCGCGACCTCTTATGTTTGTGATGAGTGATAGAGCTCGGTCTGGGGCTTTATGAATATTAGGCCTAATTGGGCTTGTATGAGTGGTTTATGCGCAGACTGTATGGAAAGAATAATAGGCCCAGGCCTATTCTATTAATTTAATGAGAGGTTTACTGTTTGTGGGAACTTAGCACATTGGAGGAATCCTAATTCTAAGTCAGTTGTGGTATTTATGGGATTATAGTAGGAGAAGGTAACCCTGGCTTGGGGAATACTTCTCTTATCTTTATAAAAGGGGTGCATACATCTCTTTATTTTCTAAGTTCACCTTGTTTATTTTATAAGTAAAGTTGAAGTTGAAGTTGAGTGTGCTTAATCTCGCTTTAATCATAGTGTGAGTGTTTTGAGTTGAGTTGTGACTTGCTTTTGACTTAAGTATCGGAGGGCCTAGACGGGCTCGAAATCCGACCCGTCCAAGGTGCTGTTATGCAGGATAGCTGAGGTCACTAGGAGGTTCATTGAAGGTTTAGCAGGACGTTGTGACGTATCCAGAATCTATTTCAGGTCGCTGATCTCTATTTTGAGATTAGTACCCCCTATTCTTGGTAACCAATCGACTGGATTTATCAATTGTCTTCGTGATTTTTCTTCCATTTGAATAGAAAGTTTAGTATTATCTCACCTCACCTCAAGCCAGCAAAACCAGGCATGAAAACATCTCAAATAACCCCCCTTTTATGTCTTCACAATTTTCTCTTCACTTCATTACCAAGTAACTACATCCCAAACAGAAGAGCAGCAAACGCTCTATTGACATTACAACAAAAGACGCCTTTGGGACCCTGAAAAGGGTCCTTGAAAGCTACATATTAAAACACTTTCATTTTTTTAGATATTTAATATAAGTGTCCCATGTAATAGTATTGCGTAAAGTCTTGATATGCTTGTTTAAAACATTTCAAAGTGTCTTTATATATATTTATTTATTGAGACACACACACACACATATATATATATATATATATATATATATATATATATATATATATATATATATATATATATATATATATATATATATATATATATATATATATATATATATATATATATATATATATATATATATATATATATATATATATATATATATATATATATATATATATATATATATATATATATATATATATATGTGGGGGTGGGGGGACGCTCACGCAGGTGCGGGGCGCGCGTTTCTGTATATTTTTCCAACACATAAACATATCTCGATATGATTTCATAAATACAATAATAATCTCAATAATATATTTATGGGATACTTAAAGTGTACCTAATGACACTTTACGCAACACTTGTAAATGTCTCATAGTGATTTACCAACACAATTAAGTGTCTAGGTAAAATCTTACAAACATGGTAGTAATAACTTATTAGGATACTTAAAAGTGTCACTTTATTATTTTTTTTGGACATTTCAAGTGTTTTTTTATTCACATGTAAACAATCATAAACGATCATAAGGAAACACCCATATAGTTTCACATATTCCCAAAGTTCATGTATTCATATATAAACAATCATAAATGATCAGTAAGAAACAAGGGCGAATCTACCCTATAGATTGAAAGGGCCTCCCAGGAAAATTTTAAGAATCTTTATATTTTTTTTGTTTGATTTATTTTATATTAATAAAGGTTTCCCCAAAATTTCTGTATTACTAGGTTGGTGTGGTGGTTGGTCGATTCATACTCATGTTGACACGTCCAAGGTTTAATTTCCACGGCTTTTCTTTACAAATATCAAAAATGCCTTTTCTCTATTTTTCTTCCATTTTGTTTCATTATATTTTTTGTTTTCCTTTATGATTTCCTATTCTCTATGTAGTACTAATAACATCAACATTTTGTTCTTTTTATTCTCTTTTTCTACCTTTTAACTTTTTCTCCTTTCATTTTGTCTTTCTCTATTTTTTTTCCTTTCTGGTTTACCACTTCCCTGTTACTAATTAACACCAAAAACAAGAAGTAAAAATACATTTCTTTATTTCACAATATTGATAGTTAAAAGTATAAAGGGTTGAATATTCTTTGTTACGACGAAATGATATCATAGTAAATAAAACAGTTAATATGATTTACAAAAAAGTTTTTTACAATTTAAAGTGAACAATATTTTTTTTCTTTTTGATATTAATAATTCACATTCTTGATTTTTTTTAAATAATATAAATTTTACATTTTTTATATTTACCCGCAAAAATCGCGGGCTTTAAACGTGTGTGTGCGTGTATATTATCAATTGGGTTTTTTCTAAACGAAACCTGGAACTAGAAGCACCCCTTCTTTCAAAGAGAGGAGCTCCACAAAATGTAGTTTTAATGTGGCCACTTTCAAAAAAAAAATTCGAATCGCGTATCTTTTTCGTAAGACCGAGAGAAATGAAAAAAGAATATATATATATATATATATATAGGAATTGGATCTAATGAGTCCAATTCTTAAAATGAGTCCGTAAGGTCAAATCTCAACCACTCGATATGTTTAGATGTGATGAGTGTAAATAGGCTAGAGTATAGTTGACTAATAAACATAAGCATGTATTATTGTATACTTGTACTACTAACTGTCATCAGACATATAAATGTGCATTAACAAACTATTAAATGTGCAATAAAACTATTGGAAATTGGCTTAGAGAAACATGACATATAACGCAAACATTGTTGTCATTCTAATTATGCATCAATGTACTTCTAAATGTTCATTAACATGAGTCTAAATGTAGATTGAATTTGTATTTATTATTTATTTGACTTTTCGCAATAATCTCAATTTGAGCTTTTAAATGTACAAGTTTGATGGGAAAATGGTATGGGTATTGTTCCTTAGGTAGTAAGGAATAATATGGTGTAATTTATTTTGACAATATTTATATTTTTTGGGACTTATAGATAGATTTCAAATGAGAAAAATTATTAATAAGGGAGAGAGAGAAATATAAATGATGTAACTTATATTCGTTAATAATATTTATATTTATTTAAATGTTAATTGGTGCGTACTTAAAAATCTATTGATGCATATTTAGAAAGAAATAGATGTGTATTTGTCACTCAAACCAATTTATATCCTGTAGAATCTAATGTATTAGATGGTTTTGGTTTTACCCTACGTACTCACTATAAGAAGTGGACCTATTAGATCCACTTCATATATATATAAGTCAAAAATAGCTCTTTTTTATTCTTCTTTCTTTTCTGCTCTTACATAGTACTTTTGACCTTTAATATAATTATTTTTATTTTATATTACACGACCTCCCAAATTTTACAATCCTGAATCCGCCCCCGATAAGAAACGAATGATGAGGGGTTTGGAACTTATCGTGATTTGTTGCATGCTTTGCAACTTAATTCTCAACTCACGACTTTCGTTTAAGAACTCGATATCCTTCGTATTCTCACAGGCGGCCACTTGATGTGACCAAGAAGTTTGGCTCACCAATAAAGATTTCGACATTCCTTGAACTACCTTCTCGAACACAAGCGACTTTCAAAATAAAATTCAAGTCGAACAGCCCCGTTGTAGGTCCTACGATGCTTAAGTCAATATCCTTGTGAGAGTCAATAAAATATGATGACAATAATCTTCTCCCAATAAGAATCGTATGTCTCATGATTCGATATTATTGAAATTTTGAAATAAGAGTTTAAATCTTCTATTTATAAGATTATTTAGACTTGCCCACCAATCAATAGAATTATTTCCAAAGATGAAACTAAATCTTCTAATTATATTGAATCTCCATAATAAGTGAAATATTCTCATATTAGAGTTCTTACTTTTCATAATTTCATAATAAATATATAATCTTATTATTACAATGTTATTGACTTGTCGGTGCCCCATAACCATATTTAGCCATTTACCATAATTAACTTGTATATCGGGACCTATAACCTTGTACATCTTTCGTTACCTTCTTACCATATTAGCAAACTATTAGACTTCATTTATCTTATTATGCAACCTATTTATAAACTTTCTTACTATGCATGGCCAAGCCAATTTTTGATATCGTATCATTCATAATTTATAAATTACATTCCTTCTAATATTATTCTTCCTATTAACCAATTATATTGAAGATACTATTATGTTTAAATAAAAATAACACATCTTTTGAATATATATATTATTTAACTTTAAATATATATAACCATTTATTTATTTATTTTAAATCATTCAAAAAACAATAATATTCCATTATTTCAAAAGATAAAACTAGTTAAATTCAAAAGGCGAGGCTATATTTTTATTTTTATTGATCAAACAAATGATCGTCTTACGCACGTACGTACTAAATAGGAGTATCTTTCTTGAGATTCCTGTTTATGAAAGAATATCGAAAGTTGCAAGTGCTCAAGATGCATGGAAAGTGTTGGAGACAACCTATTCCGGCCAAGATCAAGTGAAGAAAGTTCTTCTACAATCTCAACAAGCGGAATTCGAGAAGTTGGAGATGCATGACAATGAGAAGATCTCGGAATATTTTACCCGAGTGACTTCTGTGTCTAATCAAATGGCTTCAAATGGCGAAGTTCTAGAAGCTCAAAGAGTTGTTGAGAGAATCTTACGATGCATGCCAAGTAAGTTCGATCACGTTGTTGTGGCTATTGAGGAGTCACAAGATATTTCCTCAATGTCCATAGAAGGCTTACAGGGAAGATTGGAGGCTCACGAGATTAGAATTATTCAACGAAATCCTCAAAATAACTCTACACAAGATCAAGTTTTAAAATCTCAATTCTCTTCTACGGGAGGTCGTGGATTTTATCGTTGTAAAGGAGGGATTTTGTAATCAAGGAAGTGGTAGACAATCCTACGATCGACAAATGCAAGGAAAAAGATATGATGAGTCTCAAAATGAGGAGAGAGAATATTTCCACAATAATCAAAGAGGTGGAGACCGAGGTACCTACAAAGGTAGAAAACCCTATATTGAGTGTGATCATTGCCATACACCTGGTCACAAAATATATAATTGTTGCGAAAAGTATCCAGAAAAAAAATGCGATACAGGGTTTCAACATCAAAATGAAGTTGAAACCTCTGAAACTTTATTGATTACTTCTGATGGCAATGTCGAAAATATTTGGTACTTGGATAGTGGTGCAAGTTGGCATATGACTAGAAACAAAGATTTGTTTTCAAAGCTTGAAGAAGCGAATCATAGTCAAGTGATGATTGGAGATGCCAAGGCATGTAAAACCCAAGGTGTTAGAGATATATCTTTCAAGACGAAGACTGGAAAAATCGAAAAAATGTCGGAGGTGTACTGTGTCCCCGGATTTCATAGTAATTTACTAAGCGTCGGCCATTTGTTGAGGAAAGGCTTATATATTCGCTTTGTTGGAGATATGTGCATCGTGAGAAATCTTGGATCAAACAATTTGTTCCCTATTAAACTTGATGTCATGAATGTCAATTGTTATCTCACTTCTGAAGATCAAGATTCAAAGTTGTGGTATGAAAGATTCGAGCACCTAAATATCGAACTTTAAAAGAGTTGTCCAAAAGTTGCATGGTTCAAGGTCTGTCCAAAATCAATGTGATCGATGAAGTGTGTGAAGAATGTCAATTGGAAAAATAACACCGTGAATCTTTCCCATCTAAATTAAAGTGGCAGTCGCAATCACCTTTGGAGCTAGTGCACACTGATCTTTGTGGTCCTATGCAAGTTCCATCGCTTGGAGAAGGTAAATATTTTTTGTTGGCCGTCGATGGTTATACAAGAAAAAATTGGGTCTTTATTGTCAAGGAAGAATCCCAAGCTCTTTCATGTTTCCAAGAGTTCAAGATCCAAGTTAAGAAATCATTTGGCCTTCAAATAAAGAATTTGAGAGCGATCGTGGAGGAGAATATGTATCTTCTTTATTTGAAGATTTCTTCAAATATCATGGGATCAGGCATGAATTGACTGCTCGCTATACACCGTAACAAAATGGTATTGTGGAGTGCAAAAATCGAACAATAATGAATATGGTTTGATGCATGTTGAGAAAGAAAAATATACCGTTGGAATTTTGGGCCGAAGCTGTATCTTGTGATGTTTATTTGATAAACAGGTCACCAACAAAGAATTTGGAGAATTCAACTCCAAACAAAGTTTGGTATGGCAATAAATCGAATGTTAGTCATTTAAGAACATTTGGATGTCTTGCATACTCACATGTTCCAAATGCATTGAGATCGAAGCTTAATGACAAATCGAAAAAATGTATTTTCATAGTTATAGCCAGAAAACTAAAGCATTCAAGCTTTACAATTCAAGGTCAAAGAAAGTTGTGATTAGCAGAGATGTGCGCTTTGACGAAAAGGCGTGTTATGATTTTTTCAGATTCTTCTGAGATATAAAATCGTTCAGTTCTTGAGGTTGAAGGCGATGAAGTTCAACCTTTGCAATAAAAACAATGTCCACAAGAGTAAAATCACGAATATTGTGACTTCGGCGTATGGAACATTTTTAACAAAGAGAGCGTCAATATTCTCTGAAATGGCTCTAGAAAATGAATTAGAGGCAAATCGCAAGTGCTTAGTGCGGGATTTATTTCCTTACAAAAGTGTAAGTATGCCAAATTTGGTTCCAACTGCTCATATATCTGCTGATGCAAACGATAACATCTATAAAGCAGAAGATAACAACATGGAGACTATACCACTAAAGACTAGTGTCATATATGAAAAGAGAAATGGAAATATTTTGTGCTACTATGATAATGAGTTGAAGGCAGGGTTTTGCCCAAGGGCTCAGGCCTGGGCTAAACATTGCAAGTGCTTGGGCAAAGATTTCCTTCCTTGGATGAGTGTGGTTATGGCTTCTTTGATTCAGTCTGCTCAGATGAAGCCTGATGTGATCATTACATCTGCGGATTCGGCTAATAAATTGATGAATCAGACGATGAAAGCATAGAGACCATAACCCTTGGGGATAAAAGAACTGGTGTAGAAACTAGTGTCCCAGAAAAAAATTCCACTGCTTGCAATATGTTGTGTTGCCATGCACATGAGTTGAAGGAAGGCTTCTATCAATGGATCGACCAGGTTGCCCCAACATTGGTTCCCCTGGTAAAGTTATATTTCCATGAAGTCATGATGGTTGTTGTTTCAGCAATGCTTGAGCGTTTGCGGTCTGCAAAATTCGCTATAGAAAAAGAGATTGCTCAGGGCCGTAACGAGGCATATGGTATACTATTGTGTTACTACATAGTTCCTGCGTTAGTGGAAGTTTCACACAAGATTTTTGGACCACTTCTAGATGAAGTCAGGTTATAATTATTATGGATGAGATAAAACAAGTGATCACAGCTAGCTCAAGTAGAGAAAAAGAGAGGGCTGGAAGGGCTAAAGCTGAAGATTTTGATGCCGAGGAGGGAGAACTTCTTAAAGAGGAAAATGAGCAAGAAGGAGAAGTTTTTGACCAAGTTGGTGAATTACTGGGAACTTTAATCGAAACATTCAAGGCTTCATTCTTGACTTTCTTTAATGAGCTGTCATCATATCTGATGGCTATACGGAAAAGAATCACCATTTATACATTTGATGATTTAGCTGAACAATGCTATGAAGCAGCTCTGCTATTCGTGTTGGTGGCCTTCAAGGCTCAAAGACCACATGTCACAGGATTTCGCAGCCGAAGACATTATTATACAACATCTTTAGCCCAAAAAATAATATTAAAACTCAGAAATCCTAGTACAAAACCACAGAGATATACTTTTGCGATGCAGTGGAATATCACATTTGGAAGAACACAGTGGACATCCAAGAAAAAGAGAAAGCCAAATGTTAAGAGGCCAAAACACTTTTTTTTTGAACCATTTTTTCACTCAATTTCAATACGTCAAACAAAAGAATCCACTGCGATATAATGCAAATGACCTGCAGAGTTTGATACCTCTTTTGGCCAGATATTGGCCAAACCTAAAGAATATGAATGATACAAAGGCCATGCTCATTTTTCTCTGACATGAGTGGAATAAACACGGATGTCACTTTTCATAACCATATGAGAATATTTTAATCTCGATGTGATGATCATGAAGTGTTTACCTGCATACCTTGGCATTCCCATGGATAAAATCATGAAAGTGGCCAAAGTTCGAAGGCACGTAAGTTTGACGCTACAAAAGGAGATGAAAATAAAAGGTATACTCAAACCAGCAGGTGCCCTTCCGGAAGTGAAAGTTGTTAGAGACAAGAAGCTTGGATAATGATAGGAGAAGTTATGATAGACTTGGACTCAGATTTCAAACCGATTAATAGGGGTAGAGCAGTTTTGGGGAAGAGAAAGTCAGTGAATGATTTGGTCGTGTTACCTTCAAAGTGAGCTTTTGAGATTTATCATGTCTTTTGTCTTTTGAGACTTTATGACATTAGTCTCTTATCATGTGTTTGTCACTTTTGATCTGTATAACATCAGTGTTTGCTTTATCGTATGAAACTTTATCACATGAGAATATTAAGCTAAAAAAAAGTCCAACCTTTGCAATGTGAAAATGATGAAGTTGCTGAGCCTTGTCAAAATTCCCCATAATCAATACCAAGAAAAACAAAGTCTAGTGGATATTTACAATGAAACTGAAGAGATGAATGCTGACAGTTATGTGTATTTTGCATTTTTTGCGGGAGAAGATCCGGTTTCATATGCATAAGACTCAAAAAAGGAAAGATGGATAGAGACTATGAATGAAGAAATCAAGTCCATTGAGAAAAATGATACATGGGAGCTCATTATTTTGCCTCCAAACAAAACACCAATTAGCATGAAATGGGTGTTCAAACTAAGAACAACCTGGATGGTTCAGTCAACAAATACAAAGCAAGATTGGTAGCAAAAGGCTACAAAAAAAAAAGAAGGTGGAGATTTCAATGAGGTATTTGCTCTTGTCTCTCGACTTGATACCGTTCGATTGATTATCTCTCTTGTTTCTCAAAACAGATGGGCGTTATTTCAAATGGATGTCAAATCAGCTTTCTTGAATGGTTTTCTTCAAAAAGAAATATACATTGATCAACCGTCGAGGTTCATAAAACAATGAGATGAAGATAAGATCTACAAACTCAAGAAGGTATTGTACGGGTTGAAGCAATCCCCTCGTGCATGGTATGGACGTATTAATGAGTACCTCTTGAAATTTGGGTTTGAAAGATGTCCATAGGAGCACACACTTTACATAAAAAGAAATTTGAAAGGTGGTTTCATGATGGTGAGTTTGTATGTTGATGATCTTATTTTTACTGAAGATGATTTGGAGATGGTGTTTGATTTCAAGAAATCGATGATGGATGAATTTAAGATGACTGACTTGGGAAAATTACTTCATTTCTTGGGAATCAATGTTCAACAAACAAGTGAAGGGATCTTTATCTCACAAGAGAAATATGCACATGAGATTTTGTAAAAATTCAAAATGGAGAATGCGAATCCTGTTGCAACCCCGTGCATTACTGGTTTAAAGCTAAGCAAACAAGGTAAAAGAAGGCTTGTTGATACAACAACATTTAGTATTCTTATGGGTAACTTGATGTATCTTACTGCAATAAGGCCTGAAATTATGTTCTTGTAAGTTTGATTAGTAGGTTTATGGAGAAACCGTATTGGCAGCAAAAAAAGATTCTTCGTTATGTTAAAGGTACTATTAATTATGGTATTTCTTATGATGCTTGTGTACCTGTGAAGCCCATTGGTTACACTGATAGTGACTTTGGAGGAAGTATTTATAATTCTAGAAATACTTCCGGTTATGTGTTTAATTTGGGAGGCGAAGCAATCTCATGGTCATCAAAGAAACAACGTATCATGGCACTCTCTACTACTGAAGCGGAATATATCACAGCATCATTGACTGGATATCAAGCTTTGTGGCTAAGAGAAATTTTGGAAAATCTTAAGCTCAAGCAATAAGATCCAACTATTATATTCTGTGAAAATAGTTCTGTCAACTATGTTTCAAGAGATCCTGTGTTGCATAAAAAACTAAACATATACAGTTGAGATTTCATTTTTTGAGAGAGCTTATAAATGAAGGAGAATTAAATCTCAATTATTATCGTAGTGACGAGCAATTGGCCGATATCTTTACGAAACCACTTGAAATGCATGTTTTCTTGAAAATTTTTGAAGCTTTGAGAATACGAAGCAAATTTGGTTTGCGGAAGGCAATGTTGGTGTAAACCAAGTTAAATTAACAAATTGAGATTTGACAATCATTTTATTGCATTTAGATTAACGTGGCCTAATCTATAATGCCATAAACTGGAGCACTCACTCAAGTAAGAGGAATCAAAAGCAATTTTATTAATGACAGGTTTTAGGCGTATAACCATTACACTTAGTTTGAACAATCCATATGTAAGGTAACCCTTACCCAGAGGTGTTCCAAACTTAGACAATACAAACTTATTAGTCTCAAATACAAGTTTAAATCACAACTAACTAGTATTGAACCAGAGACTAAATTCTTCCGGATGTCCAGAACGTGAAGCACCTCATTCGAATGATCTCCTTGCCGGAGGTCATTTTGAGTACAACCGAACCAACACCCTG
>BMAC01000622.1:133954-146250 GCA_014905375.1 Phtheirospermum japonicum | reverse complement strand
TAGAAAACGCATCCTAAACGCACGTGCTCATTTTTATCTCTAGCCGATCAGATAGTCAATCTCAACAGCAGACTTATCAAATATGACGACATTAAACTCTGACTTCCCATTGTATTCAAACACTAAGAAGTATCTGAAGCCTATCGAGTGACGCTCTCTAAATTCCTTCCATCCTTTCTATAGCATTAATGTTTTACCGTCAGACCAAACCAATTCTACCTCCATTGCCACCGGTCCATTCGGAACCTTTAGAAAAATGCGGCTAGGCAGATTGTGCCCCATTCTTTTCGTAAACTCGAGCGAGATTCTCTGCATGTTGCGAACAAAATATCAAATTCATTACAATTAGTTCCATAAATATTGCTGACGTATGGCAAAATAACGATGGAAATGGCAAAATCCCGGGAGACAAAAGAAACTATATATATATATATATAATATTTTTTTCATTCTTGTCTACAAGACAAGAAATAAAGATTGATTTCTAGAGACGACTCTAGATAAATTAACAAGATGCAGAACTATAATTGAATTAGCACATAATTTATATGGAAACTTACTAGGCTGTCTCATTTAGGGTTCAATATAACCTTGAAAAACTTTGGTGCCGCCATTGCTACGGTGAAGAGGGGTGATTTTGGTTGGTTTTGAATTTGTTGGAGAAGAATCTGAGAAATAGATGCACCCCGTGGTTCAACGACGACGAGACGCACCCCTCCTATTTTTTTATTTTTTTTAAAATATTAATTAAAATTCCAAGAGAATTCAATTTCCCTCGGAATAATTCCGAGGGAAACCATAATCTCTCGGAATAATTCCGAGGGGTTTTGGATTCCCTCGGTTTCATTACGAGGGATTTCGTATTCCCTCGGAAGCTTTTCAATTAAAAAAAATAAAATAATAACATTCCGAGGGAATAAATCCCTCGGACTAAAGTCCCTCGCAAATCTGTCGATTTTTTTCCTCGGAAACCATGGCGGGGAAGAATGGCACCAGAATTCCGAAGGTCATTCCGAGGGAATCGCCTTCCCTCGGAAAATACCGAGGGAATTTTGGTTTCCTCGGTTTCTCCCTCAGAAAATTCCGAGGGAAGTCATTTCCCTTGGTTTTTCCCTCGGAAATCTGCTGTTTTTTTGTACACAATAGGCCTGGGCCCTTTACACAGCCCACCGACAACCACATAAATTACTCACTTTAAACCCATAGGCTTAATCATTCATAAAGCCCACAAACGAGCTCAAGTACACAGCTCAAACCATAAAAGATCACGACCCTATATGAGAACTCATCCCCATACTACAGGTCGCTACCCTATACATACCAGCTCACTCACTTCATAAAGACACAACACAGATCGCTCATCTCCCAGGAGGAACACCCTCTCCCCGAAATGAGGTCGCTTACCACAAATAACCTCATACATCAAATAATATCATATATGGACATTTTGGTCTGCATCAGCTAGTCCCCCATGTTCTAGCTGATTAAGGTACGAAATCAGATAGAACATGTAAAATAAAATCAAACAAGCACAACCATTAAAGATAACAGTGAAACACATACACATAAACAACCATGCCTTACAACATCTCAAAATCACACAGCTCGACTAACCAAACTATAACACCAATCAACTTACTATCAAATATACCTGCGACCTCTAGAATATCAGCTCGTTGAGTTCACCCATTATTGTAAAATGATTATCCCACCAGAAACGACCTGCGAGTCCCCCAGTCCAAGTCCCCAATTATTACAACATATAATTGTTATTCTCCGACCCGAACTAACACCCAGATTTAATAATTTCAAAAATGCCATCATGAATAGCCCCAAAGTCAAAGCACGCCTTTCTCTCTCCGTCCCATCTCTTTTAAGCCTCATTAAATGCAACCTGCCTCTATATCAAACACGTGTCACTTCCTCATTTTCTTGGAGTATAATAAACCCAGTGGGCCCAAAATAAATGGCCCAAAACATTCCTGATAGCCCTAATTATTTTCCCGCTCCTACCTGTCCCATCAGCTTTCCGTCGCCCAACAAAAACCATTCATCTCCCCTCATTTCTTCTTCATCTGAAATACATCACCATACTCGCTCTGCAACAAAACTCATACTCCCCAAAATTTCCCAAAAAAAAAAACGTCAATAAATTCAAAACTCGTCGCCGACCTCCAGGATATTAAAAATGGGTAAGTCTCCAATCCTCTTTCTAATAATGGATTTTAATTTGCACAAGTAGTGCATATGTACATTGTATCTGGTTATTTGCTGAATTGCTGTGTTTTATATTGTCTTTCTCTGTATGGTTGGATTTATGATGAATATAGCATCCTCCGATCCCAATTCCCAAAACCCAACTCTAACACCTGACTCCAACCTTAGCGAAAACCCTTACATTCTTCAAAGGAGACGTACTCAGCCCCCATCTCCCGTCTCCAGTCCCCGCGACGAGACAGAGGGTGAAACCCTCCTAGAAACCACTTCTCCCACCCCTTTAACCTTAGCAAATATTCTAGAGGGAATTCCTTTATGTCGAACCACTGCTCCCCCTCCCTGCGAGCATTTTCTTGAAAATCCTTTAACCATAGCTCGTTCCTTAGAGGCCAGCGACCTACCTCCCTCATCTCTTTCAACTAAATCGATCAAGGATAATTATTGGCTGCTCCCTGAACCAGAGGTGTTAGAATTCTTTCAACGAACAATCAACCTACCTGAGACGGCCCAGATGGTCCTACCTGATATACTTCATTTGGACCCCTTGCGACCATCACCCAATCACATAACCCTGTTCGACGAGCTGCTCAGGGCGGGATTTAGGTTCCCCCCGCATCAGTTTTACATTGACATCTCACTCTTGTACAAAATCCCGCTTTTACAATTAACCCCCAACTCCATGAAATATCTGGCGGGCTATATTATACTATGTAAATATTACAACACTCAGCCCGACCCCGACTTTTTCCATTTTTGTTTTCAAATAAAATATCAGAGTCACTCCTTTTACCTCGCTACCCGTACCAGTAAAGCCCGCTTTCTAGTAAATCCTTCCAATAAAGTTCCTGAATGGAAAAAGAATTTCTTTTTTATTCACAACACTGAAGACTGGCCTTTCATAACCGAGCTACTAGATCATACCCCAAAACAATCCAATCCTCCCATCTTTAAGCATTCTCCCATTCTATATAAGAAATACTCCGACCAGCTCGCGACATGGAGCAAGCGACCATTTGACGTGGTGCTGCTCACCAGCAAGTCTAAAATCTTCCGATACATGGGCATTAACTCTCGCCCCCTCGACTCGGACCTTGCATTAACTCGATCAGATTTCGGTAGGTCTTCCGCATTATAGATGCTACATTAATCTTTTAACAATTAATATTCCATACTAACACCTCATTCTTGTTCACAGATGCCTTTTGCGAAGCTTGCGTTTCCTCGAGCTTGGTAGAAATTGTGACGCAAACCGAGCCACAACCTGAGATCACTTCAGCACCCCCACCATCGATCAGCGTAGACGAAATCCTAAATGAAGCATTTGG
This sequence comes from Phtheirospermum japonicum, assembly GCA_014905375.1. Classification (NCBI taxonomy): domain Eukaryota; kingdom Viridiplantae; phylum Streptophyta; class Magnoliopsida; order Lamiales; family Orobanchaceae; genus Phtheirospermum; species Phtheirospermum japonicum. Next base: position 142,708 of record BMAC01000622.1, on the reverse strand, counting down.
AGCGGAAACGAACCCCAAAGCCGAAGACGAGCTTGAAGAGAATCAACCAATTAAAAAGACTTCCAAGGGGAAATGACCCATCCAAACTGCTTCTAGGCGACCCGACTCACCCACTCCAAAATGAAGGCGACTCCGTAAGACCTTTGGTGGCGCTACATCCAGCTCGCCGAGCCTAGAAAAGGATTTGGCCAAATGCGAGGATGCAGCTGCCATAAGAGTACTCCTCCAAGAATGCGCTCGGACCCAGGTATACTCATCACCCTACTCTGACCCTCAAACCACCCAATAACACAAGTATTATTCTTACACCCTGCCTATGTTTGTTGTAAACAGCTACACACCTTATACTCCACGGTGGCTGTCCAACTCGCAGCTCGCGCTGAAGACAATGAGTTGGAAATTCTTGCGAAGAGCTAACTGCCCAAGCTGAACAGCAAACAAAACAGCTCTCCCTAACGCAGGGCGAACTGGACGAAACTCACAAACGTTTAAATGTGAGCGAGGAGGAGAACGGTCTCCTAAAAAGTCAAGTGGTCAGCCTGAAGGATGAGATAACTCGCATGGCCAACGAAATTCGAGAGCAGGTCAATAAACTTGTTGAGGTCGTGTGTACCAGAGAAGAACAAATCCAAGCATCCCGCAAGCAGGGCGTCAACGAAGGCCACAAGTAGGGCATTGTCGAGGGTCGCCGGACCTTCTTATTGAGCGAGGTGGGCCAAAAATTCATCAGTTCGTATCGAGAGGAGCTAATCAAATCCTTCAGGAAGTCGACACTGTTCCTTGGCAAAATGACTGTGGGGAGAAGAGAATGGGTTCGCAATACCATAAGGATAGTCAAAGAGCAGCTCACGGCCAAGAACGTTGCCTACAACCCGGACGTGAAGGCCATCATCAACTAGATGACCCCCTTCAGCACTTGGAAAGGCGATTGGAAGCAGCCTGTGATTTCTAAATGGTGGTTAGCCTGCCAAGGCCGGGCCATCCTTTCTGCTAACCTCTCGACTGAGCTAGACGCGCCACCTGAAGACACACCTGTTGCTGAACCGAGCACAACAAACCCTTTACCTTTTGTGTCTGAGAAAACCATTTAAGAAAACTGTATAATCACTCTATTATCCCTGCAAACATATCTCTATTTTATTCGGTATATGTACAACTTAATTCCCAAGCACTTGCAAACCTGCACTTTAAAATTCATACAGAGCTACCAACACAACCATCTAATACAGTTTGCACGAGATCTCATCTCAAGAAATCGCAAGAACAATAAAATCACACTGCCTAACAATCCAATCATTCAAAATACATTAACAATTATTCAGTTAAAAACACGTACGTCGAGCACGTAGCTCGCATAAGACATTTATTCAGAAAATAGGTAAGCCAAACATCACAACCGTGCAACTATAAAGAACAAGATAGCTCGCGAAACTTTATTCATTATATTACTCAACTTTCCAAACATCGTACGGGAGAAGTGTCCTCCGGTCCAGAGTTACCTTCTCCCGCCACAAAAGCACAACTTTAAAACACAACTCTTCATCACTAGCTCGCCTGGTCGAGAGAAGTGCCCTCCGGTCCAGAGTTACCTTCTCCCGCCACAAAAACACAACACTTGCCACAAACACAAACTTTCCACATCTTTACAACACAAGCTTTCTGCGGGAGAAGTGCCCTCCAGTCCAGAGTTACCTTTTCCCGCCACAAAAACACAACACTCACCACAAACACAAACTTTCATCACAAGGTCGCTTGGTCGGGAGAAGTGCCCTCCGGTCCAGAGTTAACTTCTCTCGCCACAAAAACACAACACGTACCACAAAAACAAACTTTCACCACATCCCTTCCACACGAACTTTTTGCAGGAGAAGTGCCCTTCGGTCCAGAGTTACCTTCTCCCGCAGTTCACTCTCTACGCGTAATACTTTTTTAAGTGACACACATTCCAGCTACGTGGCAAGACCTTCCCAGCTGCATCTTCAAGTATATATGCTCCTCCTCTCAACACCTTTATCACCTTAAATGTCCCAACCCAGTTCGGTTCTAATTTATAAGTCATCTTTAATGCGTCGGCCCTCTTCCACACCAGATCGCCGACTTGAAAATAGCGATGTTTAACCCGCTTGTTAAAAGCGGCTTGTACTCTCTGTTTATAGTGTTCAACCCGAGCTGTAGCTTTCTCTCTTATTTCATCATTTGTCTCAATCACCCCTCGAGCCAATCTTTCATTCTCATCTACATTAAATGCTATTAAACGTTGTGGACCTCCAACTATCTCTGCTGGAATGACTGCGTCCATTCTATAGACCAAGCTAAATGGCAACTCTCCCGTGGTAATTCGAGGAGTCATTCGATAAGCCCATAGGATAGACGCGAGCTCTTCCTCCCAAAGCCCGCCTGTTTTCTCCAATCGCAGCTTAAGTCCCTGCACAATTATTCGATTAGTAACTTCTACTTGCCCATTGGTTTGCGGATGCGCCACAGAAGCAAATTGTTGCTTCATCCCCATCTCTTTGCACCAACTCTGCATCTTTCTGCCATTAAGCTGAGTCCCATTATCCGACACTAACACTCGCGGTACTCCAAACCTGCAAAATATGTTATCAAAGATAAAATCCATTATGTGCTGCTCGCTTATCCCTGTAACTGCTTCAGCTTCCACCCACTTTCTAAAATAATCAATTGCCACCACTAAGTGCTCTTTGTTGTTCGGGGTCTTTGGAAAATGACCCACAAGATCAATTCTCCACTGCGCCAATGGACATGGAAAGCTCATAACCATCATCTCCTTAGACGGTATATGAATAACCGGAGCATGCATTTGACACTTCTTGCACCTTCGAACCAGCTCGCTAGCCATAGTTTTCATCCCAGGCCAAAAGAAACCAGCCCGCAATGTTATGCCCACCAATGCCTTTACTTTTGCATGATTGCCACAATACCCTTCATGTATCTCTTTCAATACTTCCGCTCCACGTTCTATAGCTAAACACTTCAAAAAAGGTCCAAAGCGTGACCTTTTGTACAGTTCTTTGTGTATTACACAAAAGCGAGCTGCTACTCTGGCCTCCTTTGTTGTCAGTCTCTCTACTCCTTATTTTGCCTTAACCAAAACATCACAAATAGGAGTACGCCAATCATCTTTGACTTCAAGTTCCATAACCTCTTTACCCTTTTCCACGCTACTATGCTTCAGCTCCATCAATGTAATTGTCCGAGTATCACAAGTCCCCAGGGCTCCTGCTATTCGAGCGAGCTGATCGGCACGGGTATTCTCAGCTCGCGGTAAATGTTCCAGCTTGAATTCGTCAAAATGTGTTACCTCTTCGTGCAATTTATTCAAATACACCGCCATCCGCTCCTCCTTAGCTTCGAAAGATCCATCGAACTGATGAGCTATCAGCTAGGAGTCGGTATACGCCCACAACTTCCGTGCCCCCAGATCGCTTGACATCTTGATACCTTGCAATACGACTTCGTACTCTGTCTCATTATCGGATGCTTTAAATCCTAGCTTGATCGCAAACTCCAGACTTTCCCCTTTTGGGCTGGTCAACACAATACCCAGCCCTGCTCCCGATGCCATAGTTGAACCATCTGTATATAGGGTCCATGCTTTCACCTCCTTACCCACCTCAGTTGGCTTCGCCATCTCTTGTAAAAAATCTGCTAACACTTGCGCCTTGATAGCCACCCTTGTCTCATAAATCACATCATACTCACTCAACTCTACAGCCCACTTCACCAACCTCTCAGATACATTGGGATTGCCTAGAACCTTCTTGAGATCTAGATTAGTACGTACCTTCACCTTGTGACTCAAGAAATAGGGTCTCAACTTCCTTGCTGTACAAACCAACGCAAAACCTCCTTTCTCCAGCTCGGTATACTTTAACTCAGCCCCGTGCAGCATCCTACTAATGTAATAGATAGGCTTTTGCGTGCCCGCCTCTTCTCTTATCAACACAGAACTTACGGCGACCTCCCCTACGGATATGTATAAGATCAAATCCTCTCCCGGCATAGGCTTGGTCAATAGTGGTATCTCCTCCAAGTACTTCTTTAACTCCTCAAATGCTTCCGCAGCCTCATTTGTCCACTCAAACTTGGATCCCTTACGAAGCGCCCTAAAATATTGGATGCCCCTCTCCGCCGATCTAGAAATAAAACGACTAAGACCGGCCATCCGACCTGTAAGTACTTGAACATCCCGCACCGTGCGAGGGTGTGGCATCTCCAAAACAGCTCACACCTTCTCTGGATTAAATTCAATTCCTCGCTCTGTCACCATATAACCCAAGAATTTTCCAGACCGTACACCAAACGCACACTTCTTGGGATTGAGTTTCATCCCGTACTGTCTCAATATAACAAACGTCTTCTTCAAATCTTCCACATGGGACTCTTCTCTCTTGCTCTTAACCAGCATGTCATTGACATAAACCTCCATGGTAGACCCCAGCAGGTCTTTAAACATACGGTCCACTAACCTCTGATAGGTCGCTCCTACATTCTTCAAGACAAAGGGCATGGATACAAAGCAATACGTACCTGTAGAAGTGACAAAACTCACTTTGGGTTGATCTTCCTTTGCAAGAGGTATTTGGTGATACCCCTGTGAAGCATCCATCATGCTCAACAGCTCGCACCCTGAGGTAGAATCCACTAACTGATCAATTCGCGGTAAAGGATAATGATTCTTCGGGCAAGCTTTGATTAGGTCACGAAAATCCACACACATCCTCCACTTCTGAGCTGGTTTTGGTACCATCACAACATTAGACAAGTACTCAGGGGATTGGATCTCCCTTATGTGGCCAGATTTCAACAATTTCTGCACTTCCTCTTCAATTACTTTATCCAGTTCTGACCCAAAATGTCTCCTCTTTTGCTTTACCGACCTTGCCTCTGGATCTGCATTTAAATGATGTTGCGCGACCTCCGGTGACACCCCCGTTAACTCTCCATATCCAAATGCAAATACATCCCGAAACTCTCTTAACAGCTCGATCAACTCGTCCCTCAACGTCTCAGGCATTAGGGTCCCCACCCTTGTGGTATACTCTGGGCGATCTTCTTCTAACGAGGTCTCCATCAGCTCTTCGTTCGGTTGGATAGAGTTCTCCTGTTCCTTCATTTTCTTTGCATTAAGCACCCCCTCCGGCTGTTCGTCACCCCTTTCAAGTTTATTCTCCATCAGTCCTTTCCTGACCACCAGCTGATAACATGATCTCGCGACCTGCTGTTCTGCGATCACCTCCCCTACTTTATCACCCACTGGATACTTGATGCTCATGTGATAGGTCGACGTTACCGCTTGGAACACATTCAGGGCAGGTCGCCCCAATATCGCATTATAGGCCGACCTCCCTCGGATGATCAAAAACTTCAAGCCCTTCTCCACTCGTGACTCATTTTTTCCTAGTACCACCTGCAACGTCAGCTCGCCCTCGGTATTCACCTGTGCCCCATTGAACGCATATATGGGCGTATTTACAGACCGCACCCTTTTTTCCACCTCCATCTGTTCAAGACAGTCCGTATATATGATGTTCACCGAGCTTCCATTATCCACAAAAATTCTGCCGACTTCGTACCCTGCAATCTTCGCCTCAATCACCAATGCATCATTGTGATCTTCCTGTAACCCGCGCCGATCATTGGGGCCAAAAGAGATGATTGGCCCCACAACCTGTGATTTCCTGCTCACACTAGCGACCTCCCACGTTCCTGAACGAGCTGACTTAACGTGCCTTTTCCGCGCATTATTAGAATCGCCATCCGTTGGTCGCCTGAAATCATGTTTATCCTCCCCATATTCCTTCGTGGACCATCATTTCCTTGGTTTCCTTGTTGTCGTTGTCTCGCGACCTGTTGTTGGGGTGGACCTCCCGGTGGTGGTGGAGGTAGCGGCCGCCTGTGTTCCTTCGGCTCTCTCTCCTTATAAATCACTTCCTTTAAATGCCCCTCTCTTATAAGTCTTTCTATCTCCTCCTTGAGGTGCCTGCATTTTTCAGTGAAATGTCCGTAGTTGTTATGAAATAAGCAAAAGGAGGCAGTTTTGGGATGAGTATGGATAGGTGTGCGATCCTCCGACCATTTTATAGCATCGGGTACCGAGCGCTCCATAATACCGAATACCCTAGCTCGCGGGTAGGCCAATGGTGTGAAATCCTATTCTCTCCAATCTCGCATATTCTCCTCTGATTTTTTATCAATCACTGAGCTCGGGCTCAAGAGTCCGTGCACTACCCTCCTTGGTTCTCTCCTCAACTCCCTTCTAGATCCGCTATCTCCCGTATCTACAACCTCCCAACCAAAACGTGCTCGATGTTCTTCCTCAGCCTCCTCCACCTGTACATATTTATGACATCTCGCCAGAACCTCGTCATAAGTTCGTGCCTCCTTTTTGACCAGTGATTTACATAAATCCTCTCTTCTTAATCCCTGATGTAAAGCTCCATTCTTCATCTCATCAGTGGCTGTGGGTACCTCCAGAGTGGCACTGGTGAACCTGTTAATATATTGCTTAAGCATTTCATTAGGTCGTTGCACCATGGTAAAAAGCGACTGTGCTGTCTTCGCGCTCTGCCTCACGCTAGAAAACTGCTTCAAAAAAGTAGCTCGCAACACCTGATAACTGGTAATCTTTCCACGCGGGAGCTGATAGAACCAATTTTGCGCGATCCCTCTCAGGGTGGACACAAAGACCCGACATGCCACCGCATCCGTATAACTGTGCAACATTCTTGCGTTCTCAAAGAGCTGTAAGTGCTCGACTGGATCCGTCACTCCCCGATACTGAAATTCTAATGCCTTATGACTTATAGGCATTGCAGCGTGCATCATATCCTCTGAGAAAGGATATCCCTCATCTCCATCAAATCTCTCCCCATCTACTCGCTTTTGTAATTTCAGCATGGCCTCCTGCAAATCTCTGAAGGCCTTACTGTGTGGCCCCATTTCGTTTTCCCCTTTCCCTTCCTTAAATCCACTACCACTCCTCCGGGTTTTATCTTGAGACCCACCTTCCGTATCTGAGGTATAGGTCTCGCTATCACTAACATGCTTGCTATGTCGGCGACCTCTACGCCTATAATGGCTTCGCTTCACTCTCACTCCCCTCGTTATCCGCTTATGAACATGGGAATCTATGGATGAGGTAGAACTAGAGGCATCCCCATTTTTTTTGAGACAGTTTCTTAGATAGAGACTTCTCGTTTTGTTTTACTCTTCTGATCGATGACTCCTCTTCTTGCTCGCTATCTGATTTCACACCTTTTTCAGTACCTAGCCCGCCCGCTAGGTATCTATATAACTCCTTCTATTTCTCTAAGGGTACAAAATCCATAAGCCCTTCTAAAAAACCCTTCTTATTCTGGCAGGGCTTATCTTTTAGCAAATCTTCCCCCTCTTTCGCCCCTACGTGAATTGCTTTCTGCGCTTCCGTCTTTGGTGTTTTTGTCTCGAACCCTTCCGCTGGTCCCTTTCCCTCACGCTTCTTGGGAGAGGGCGGTGGTGTGTTACCAGTGCTCTGAATCGCTGGATCCACCTGAGAAGGCGTTTGTCCATCCTTTGTCATATCTTGCTCGTTAATATCCGCCAATCTGTTCTTCTTCTTCTTGTAGTTCGATATAGAACCATAGTGCAAGGTTCTCAGAATTATGTTGCTATCCTTCATGCTTTGTTTGTGAAATCTCTCACGCCTTCCTCTCAAGGACTCGATGTCCCTCTTTCCCAAAGACAGTCCCAATTTGATAAGTCCAAAAGTCGGGCTACCAAATATAGGAGGTACTAACCTCAAATCTGAGATCAACAACCTGAGACTGCTTCTGAATACTTCACAGCGACCTGCCAAATCCTCCGTGAATCTCCTGGCGACCTTCCTGGTCCTGCAAAACAGTGCCTTGAACGGGCTAGATTTCGAGCCCGTTAAGGCCCTCCAACGCTTAAGTTAATAAGCGAAATCAACACTCAACTCTTCTCTTCAATAAACAATAATGCGATAAAGTGATATCGACTTAGAAAAATAATGAGAGGCATACGCCTCCTTTTATAGTGATAAGGGAAGTGCCACTCAATCTAGGGTTACCTTCTATAACCGTAATTCCATTCATATCACAACTATACAACCGACTCACAATTGGGACTCTCCCCGCATACTAAGTTCCTATATATAACAAGTCTCTTTAACACAACAGGCCTGAGCCCTTTACACAGCCCACCGACAACCACATAAATTACTCACTTTAAACCCACAGACTTAATCATTCATAAAGCCCACAACCGAGCTCAAGTACACATCTCAAACCATAAAAGATCACGACCCTATATGAGAACTCATCCTCATACTATAGGTCGCTACCCTATACATACCAGCTCGCTCACTTCATAAAGACACAACACAGCTCGCTCATCTCCCAGGAGGAACACCCTCTCCCCGAAATGAGGTCGCTTACCACAAATAGCCTCATACATCAAATAATATCATATATGGACATTTTGGTCCTTATCAAACGCAAACATCGTTGTCATTCTAATTATCCATCAATGTACTTCTAAATGTTCATTAACATGCGTCTAAATGTAGATTGAATTTGTATTTTTTATTTATTTGACTTTTCGCAATAATCTCAATTTGAGCTTTTAAATGTACAAATTTGATGGGAAAATGGTATGGGTATTGTTCCTTAGGTAGTAAGGAATAATATGGTGTAATTTATTTTGACAATATTTATATTTTTTGGGACTTAT
>BMAC01000622.1:88644-133929 GCA_014905375.1 Phtheirospermum japonicum | reverse complement strand
TCAATTTGAGCTTTTAAATGTACAAATTTGATGGGGAAAATGGTATGGGTATTGTTCCTTAGGTAGTAAGGAATAATATGGTGTAATTTATTTTGACAATATTTATATTTTTTGGGACTTATAGATAGATTTCAAATGAGAGAAATTATTAATAAGGGAAAGAGAGAAATATAAATGATGTAACTTATATTCGTTAATAATATTTATATTTATTTAAATATTAATTGGTGCGTACTTAAAAATCTATTAATGAATATTCCCAAAGTTCATGTATTCATATATAAACAATCATAAATGATCAATATAAAACAAGGGCGAATCTACCCTATAGATTGAAAGGGACATGGCCTCCCAGGAAATCTTAAGAATCTTTATTTTTTTTTTTTGTTTGATTTATTTTATATTAATAAAGGTTTCCCCAAAATTTTTGTATTAATAGGTTGGTGTGGTGGTTGGTCGATTCATACTCATGTTGACACATCCAAGGTTTAATTTCCACGGCTTTTCTTTACAAATATCAAAAATGCCTTTTCTCTATTTTTCTTCCATTTTGTTTCATTATATTTTTGGTTTTTCCTTTATGGTTTCCTCTTCTCTATGTAGTACTAATAACATCAACATTTTGTTCTTTTTATTCTCTTTTTCTGCCTTTTAACTTTTTTTTCCTTTCATTTTGTCTTTCTCTATTTTTTTTCTTTTCCTTTTTGGTTTACCTCTTCCCTGTTACTAATTAACAACAAAAACAAGAAGTAAAAACACATTTCTTTATTTCACAATATTGATAGTTAAGAGTATAAAGGGTTGAATATTCTTTGTTACGACGAAATGATATCATAGTAAATAAACAGTTAATATGATTTACAAAAAAGTTTTTTACAATTTAAAGTGAACAATATTTTTTTTCTTTTTGATATTAATAATTCACATTCTTGATTTTTTTTAAATAATATAAATTTTACATTTTTTATATTTACCCGCAAAAATCGCGGGCTTTAAACGTGTGTGTGCGTGTATATTATCAATTGGGTTTTTTCTAAACGAAACCTGGAACTAGAAGCACCCCTTCTTTCAAAGAGAGGAGCTCCACAAAATGTAGTTTTAATGTGGCCACTTTCAAAAAAAAAATTCGAATCGCGTATCTTTTTCGTAAGACCGAGAGAAATGAAAAAAGAATATATATATATATATATATATAGGAATTGGATCTAATGAGTCCAATTCTTAAAATGAGTCCGTAAGGTCAAATCTCAACCACTCGATATGTTTAGATGTGATGAGTGTAAATAGGCTAGAGTATAGTTGACTAATAAACATAAGCATGTATTATTGTATACTTGTACTACTAACTGTCATCAGACATATAAATGTGCATTAACAAACTATTAAATGTGCAATAAAACTATTGGAAATTGGCTTAGAGAAACATGACATATAACGCAAACATTGTTGTCATTCTAATTATGCATCAATGTACTTCTAAATGTTCATTAACATGAGTCTAAATGTAGATTGAATTTGTATTTATTATTTATTTGACTTTTCGCAATAATCTCAATTTGAGCTTTTAAATGTACAAGTTTGATGGGAAAATGGTATGGGTATTGTTCCTTAGGTAGTAAGGAATAATATGGTGTAATTTATTTTGACAATATTTATATTTTTTGGGACTTATAGATAGATTTCAAATGAGARAAATTATTAATAAGGGAGAGAGAGAAATATAAATGATGTAACTTATATTCGTTAATAATATTTATATTTATTTAAATGTTAATTGGTGCGTACTTAAAAATCTATTGATGCATATTTAGAAAGAAATAGATGTGTATTTGTCACTCAAACCAATTTATATCCTGTAGAATCTAATGTATTAGATGGTTTTGGTTTTACCCTACGTACTCACTATAAGAAGTGGACCTATTAGATCCACTTCATATATATATAAGTCAAAAATAGCTCTTTTTTATTCTTCTTTCTTTTCTGCTCTTACATAGTACTTTTGACCTTTAATATAATTATTTTTATTTTATATTACACGACCTCCCAAATTTTACAATCCTGAATCCGCCCCCGATAAGAAACGAATGATGAGGGGTTTGGAACTTATCGTGATTTGTTGCATGCTTTGCAACTTAATTCTCAACTCACGACTTTCGTTTAAGAACTCGATATCCTTCGTATTCTCACAGGCGGCCACTTGATGTGACCAAGAAGTTTGGCTCACCAATAAAGATTTCGACATTCCTTGAACTACCTTCTCGAACACAAGCGACTTTCAAAATAAAATTCAAGTCGAACAGCCCCGTTGTAGGTCCTACGATGCTTAAGTCAATATCCTTGTGAGAGTCAATAAAATATGATGACAATAATCTTCTCCCAATAAGAATCGTATGTCTCATGATTCGATATTATTGAAATTTTGAAATAAGAGTTTAAATCTTCTATTTATAAGATTATTTAGACTTGCCCACCAATCAATAGAATTATTTCCAAAGATGAAACTAAATCTTCTAATTATATTGAATCTCCATAATAAGTGAAATATTCTCATATTAGAGTTCTTACTTTTCATAATTTCATAATAAATATATAATCTTATTATTACAATGTTATTGACTTGTCGGTGCCCCATAACCATATTTAGCCATTTACCATAATTAACTTGTATATCGGGACCTATAACCTTGTACATCTTTCGTTACCTTCTTACCATATTAGCAAACTATTAGACTTCATTTATCTTATTATGCAACCTATTTATAAACTTTCTTACTATGCATGGCCAAGCCAATTTTTGATATCGTATCATTCATAATTTATAAATTACATTCCTTCTAATATTATTCTTCCTATTAACCAATTATATTGAAGATACTATTATGTTTAAATAAAAATAACACATCTTTTGAATATATATATTATTTAACTTTAAATATATATAACCATTTATTTATTTATTTTAAATCATTCAAAAAACAATAATATTCCATTATTTCAAAAGATAAAACTAGTTAAATTCAAAAGGCGAGGCTATATTTTTATTTTTATTGATCAAACAAATGATCGTCTTACGCACGTACGTACTAAATAGGAGTATCTTTCTTGAGATTCCTGTTTATGAAAGAATATCGAAAGTTGCAAGTGCTCAAGATGCATGGAAAGTGTTGGAGACAACCTATTCCGGCCAAGATCAAGTGAAGAAAGTTCTTCTACAATCTCAACAAGCGGAATTCGAGAAGTTGGAGATGCATGACAATGAGAAGATCTCGGAATATTTTACCCGAGTGACTTCTGTGTCTAATCAAATGGCTTCAAATGGCGAAGTTCTAGAAGCTCAAAGAGTTGTTGAGAGAATCTTACGATGCATGCCAAGTAAGTTCGATCACGTTGTTGTGGCTATTGAGGAGTCACAAGATATTTCCTCAATGTCCATAGAAGGCTTACAGGGAAGATTGGAGGCTCACGAGATTAGAATTATTCAACGAAATCCTCAAAATAACTCTACACAAGATCAAGTTTTAAAATCTCAATTCTCTTCTACGGGAGGTCGTGGATTTTATCGTTGTAAAGGAGGGATTTTGTAATCAAGGAAGTGGTAGACAATCCTACGATCGACAAATGCAAGGAAAAAGATATGATGAGTCTCAAAATGAGGAGAGAGAATATTTCCACAATAATCAAAGAGGTGGAGACCGAGGTACCTACAAAGGTAGAAAACCCTATATTGAGTGTGATCATTGCCATACACCTGGTCACAAAATATATAATTGTTGCGAAAAGTATCCAGAAAAAAAATGCGATACAGGGTTTCAACATCAAAATGAAGTTGAAACCTCTGAAACTTTATTGATTACTTCTGATGGCAATGTCGAAAATATTTGGTACTTGGATAGTGGTGCAAGTTGGCATATGACTAGAAACAAAGATTTGTTTTCAAAGCTTGAAGAAGCGAATCATAGTCAAGTGATGATTGGAGATGCCAAGGCATGTAAAACCCAAGGTGTTAGAGATATATCTTTCAAGACGAAGACTGGAAAAATCGAAAAAATGTCGGAGGTGTACTGTGTCCCCGGATTTCATAGTAATTTACTAAGCGTCGGCCATTTGTTGAGGAAAGGCTTATATATTCGCTTTGTTGGAGATATGTGCATCGTGAGAAATCTTGGATCAAACAATTTGTTCCCTATTAAACTTGATGTCATGAATGTCAATTGTTATCTCACTTCTGAAGATCAAGATTCAAAGTTGTGGTATGAAAGATTCGAGCACCTAAATATCGAACTTTAAAAGAGTTGTCCAAAAGTTGCATGGTTCAAGGTCTGTCCAAAATCAATGTGATCGATGAAGTGTGTGAAGAATGTCAATTGGAAAAATAACACCGTGAATCTTTCCCATCTAAATTAAAGTGGCAGTCGCAATCACCTTTGGAGCTAGTGCACACTGATCTTTGTGGTCCTATGCAAGTTCCATCGCTTGGAGAAGGTAAATATTTTTTGTTGGCCGTCGATGGTTATACAAGAAAAAATTGGGTCTTTATTGTCAAGGAAGAATCCCAAGCTCTTTCATGTTTCCAAGAGTTCAAGATCCAAGTTAAGAAATCATTTGGCCTTCAAATAAAGAATTTGAGAGCGATCGTGGAGGAGAATATGTATCTTCTTTATTTGAAGATTTCTTCAAATATCATGGGATCAGGCATGAATTGACTGCTCGCTATACACCGTAACAAAATGGTATTGTGGAGTGCAAAAATCGAACAATAATGAATATGGTTTGATGCATGTTGAGAAAGAAAAATATACCGTTGGAATTTTGGGCCGAAGCTGTATCTTGTGATGTTTATTTGATAAACAGGTCACCAACAAAGAATTTGGAGAATTCAACTCCAAACAAAGTTTGGTATGGCAATAAATCGAATGTTAGTCATTTAAGAACATTTGGATGTCTTGCATACTCACATGTTCCAAATGCATTGAGATCGAAGCTTAATGACAAATCGAAAAAATGTATTTTCATAGTTATAGCCAGAAAACTAAAGCATTCAAGCTTTACAATTCAAGGTCAAAGAAAGTTGTGATTAGCAGAGATGTGCGCTTTGACGAAAAGGCGTGTTATGATTTTTTCAGATTCTTCTGAGATATAAAATCGTTCAGTTCTTGAGGTTGAAGGCGATGAAGTTCAACCTTTGCAATAAAAACAATGTCCACAAGAGTAAAATCACGAATATTGTGACTTCGGCGTATGGAACATTTTTAACAAAGAGAGCGTCAATATTCTCTGAAATGGCTCTAGAAAATGAATTAGAGGCAAATCGCAAGTGCTTAGTGCGGGATTTATTTCCTTACAAAAGTGTAAGTATGCCAAATTTGGTTCCAACTGCTCATATATCTGCTGATGCAAACGATAACATCTATAAAGCAGAAGATAACAACATGGAGACTATACCACTAAAGACTAGTGTCATATATGAAAAGAGAAATGGAAATATTTTGTGCTACTATGATAATGAGTTGAAGGCAGGGTTTTGCCCAAGGGCTCAGGCCTGGGCTAAACATTGCAAGTGCTTGGGCAAAGATTTCCTTCCTTGGATGAGTGTGGTTATGGCTTCTTTGATTCAGTCTGCTCAGATGAAGCCTGATGTGATCATTACATCTGCGGATTCGGCTAATAAATTGATGAATCAGACGATGAAAGCATAGAGACCATAACCCTTGGGGATAAAAGAACTGGTGTAGAAACTAGTGTCCCAGAAAAAAATTCCACTGCTTGCAATATGTTGTGTTGCCATGCACATGAGTTGAAGGAAGGCTTCTATCAATGGATCGACCAGGTTGCCCCAACATTGGTTCCCCTGGTAAAGTTATATTTCCATGAAGTCATGATGGTTGTTGTTTCAGCAATGCTTGAGCGTTTGCGGTCTGCAAAATTCGCTATAGAAAAAGAGATTGCTCAGGGCCGTAACGAGGCATATGGTATACTATTGTGTTACTACATAGTTCCTGCGTTAGTGGAAGTTTCACACAAGATTTTTGGACCACTTCTAGATGAAGTCAGGTTATAATTATTATGGATGAGATAAAACAAGTGATCACAGCTAGCTCAAGTAGAGAAAAAGAGAGGGCTGGAAGGGCTAAAGCTGAAGATTTTGATGCCGAGGAGGGAGAACTTCTTAAAGAGGAAAATGAGCAAGAAGGAGAAGTTTTTGACCAAGTTGGTGAATTACTGGGAACTTTAATCGAAACATTCAAGGCTTCATTCTTGACTTTCTTTAATGAGCTGTCATCATATCTGATGGCTATACGGAAAAGAATCACCATTTATACATTTGAT
Organism: Phtheirospermum japonicum; assembly: GCA_014905375.1. Classification (NCBI taxonomy): domain Eukaryota; kingdom Viridiplantae; phylum Streptophyta; class Magnoliopsida; order Lamiales; family Orobanchaceae; genus Phtheirospermum; species Phtheirospermum japonicum. The sequence goes on along the minus strand of BMAC01000622.1, from coordinate 127,602 downwards.
GATTTAGCTGAACAATGCTATGAAGCAGCTCTGCTATTCGTGTTGGTGGCCTTCAAGGCTCAAAGACCACATGTCACAGGATTTCGCAGCCGAAGACATTATTATACAACATCTTTAGCCCAAAAAATAATATTAAAACTCAGAAATCCTAGTACAAAACCACAGAGATATACTTTTGCGATGCAGTGGAATATCACATTTGGAAGAACACAGTGGACATCCAAGAAAAAGAGAAAGCCAAATGTTAAGAGGCCAAAACACTTTTTTTTTGAACCATTTTTTCACTCAATTTCAATACGTCAAACAAAAGAATCCACTGCGATATAATGCAAATGACCTGCAGAGTTTGATACCTCTTTTGGCCAGATATTGGCCAAACCTAAAGAATATGAATGATACAAAGGCCATGCTCATTTTTCTCTGACATGAGTGGAATAAACACGGATGTCACTTTTCATAACCATATGAGAATATTTTAATCTCGATGTGATGATCATGAAGTGTTTACCTGCATACCTTGGCATTCCCATGGATAAAATCATGAAAGTGGCCAAAGTTCGAAGGCACGTAAGTTTGACGCTACAAAAGGAGATGAAAATAAAAGGTATACTCAAACCAGCAGGTGCCCTTCCGGAAGTGAAAGTTGTTAGAGACAAGAAGCTTGGATAATGATAGGAGAAGTTATGATAGACTTGGACTCAGATTTCAAACCGATTAATAGGGGTAGAGCAGTTTTGGGGAAGAGAAAGTCAGTGAATGATTTGGTCGTGTTACCTTCAAAGTGAGCTTTTGAGATTTATCATGTCTTTTGTCTTTTGAGACTTTATGACATTAGTCTCTTATCATGTGTTTGTCACTTTTGATCTGTATAACATCAGTGTTTGCTTTATCGTATGAAACTTTATCACATGAGAATATTAAGCTAAAAAAAAGTCCAACCTTTGCAATGTGAAAATGATGAAGTTGCTGAGCCTTGTCAAAATTCCCCATAATCAATACCAAGAAAAACAAAGTCTAGTGGATATTTACAATGAAACTGAAGAGATGAATGCTGACAGTTATGTGTATTTTGCATTTTTTGCGGGAGAAGATCCGGTTTCATATGCATAAGACTCAAAAAAGGAAAGATGGATAGAGACTATGAATGAAGAAATCAAGTCCATTGAGAAAAATGATACATGGGAGCTCATTATTTTGCCTCCAAACAAAACACCAATTAGCATGAAATGGGTGTTCAAACTAAGAACAACCTGGATGGTTCAGTCAACAAATACAAAGCAAGATTGGTAGCAAAAGGCTACAAAAAAAAAAGAAGGTGGAGATTTCAATGAGGTATTTGCTCTTGTCTCTCGACTTGATACCGTTCGATTGATTATCTCTCTTGTTTCTCAAAACAGATGGGCGTTATTTCAAATGGATGTCAAATCAGCTTTCTTGAATGGTTTTCTTCAAAAAGAAATATACATTGATCAACCGTCGAGGTTCATAAAACAATGAGATGAAGATAAGATCTACAAACTCAAGAAGGTATTGTACGGGTTGAAGCAATCCCCTCGTGCATGGTATGGACGTATTAATGAGTACCTCTTGAAATTTGGGTTTGAAAGATGTCCATAGGAGCACACACTTTACATAAAAAGAAATTTGAAAGGTGGTTTCATGATGGTGAGTTTGTATGTTGATGATCTTATTTTTACTGAAGATGATTTGGAGATGGTGTTTGATTTCAAGAAATCGATGATGGATGAATTTAAGATGACTGACTTGGGAAAATTACTTCATTTCTTGGGAATCAATGTTCAACAAACAAGTGAAGGGATCTTTATCTCACAAGAGAAATATGCACATGAGATTTTGTAAAAATTCAAAATGGAGAATGCGAATCCTGTTGCAACCCCGTGCATTACTGGTTTAAAGCTAAGCAAACAAGGTAAAAGAAGGCTTGTTGATACAACAACATTTAGTATTCTTATGGGTAACTTGATGTATCTTACTGCAATAAGGCCTGAAATTATGTTCTTGTAAGTTTGATTAGTAGGTTTATGGAGAAACCGTATTGGCAGCAAAAAAAGATTCTTCGTTATGTTAAAGGTACTATTAATTATGGTATTTCTTATGATGCTTGTGTACCTGTGAAGCCCATTGGTTACACTGATAGTGACTTTGGAGGAAGTATTTATAATTCTAGAAATACTTCCGGTTATGTGTTTAATTTGGGAGGCGAAGCAATCTCATGGTCATCAAAGAAACAACGTATCATGGCACTCTCTACTACTGAAGCGGAATATATCACAGCATCATTGACTGGATATCAAGCTTTGTGGCTAAGAGAAATTTTGGAAAATCTTAAGCTCAAGCAATAAGATCCAACTATTATATTCTGTGAAAATAGTTCTGTCAACTATGTTTCAAGAGATCCTGTGTTGCATAAAAAACTAAACATATACAGTTGAGATTTCATTTTTTGAGAGAGCTTATAAATGAAGGAGAATTAAATCTCAATTATTATCGTAGTGACGAGCAATTGGCCGATATCTTTACGAAACCACTTGAAATGCATGTTTTCTTGAAAATTTTTGAAGCTTTGAGAATACGAAGCAAATTTGGTTTGCGGAAGGCAATGTTGGTGTAAACCAAGTTAAATTAACAAATTGAGATTTGACAATCATTTTATTGCATTTAGATTAACGTGGCCTAATCTATAATGCCATAAACTGGAGCACTCACTCAAGTAAGAGGAATCAAAAGCAATTTTATTAATGACAGGTTTTAGGCGTATAACCATTACACTTAGTTTGAACAATCCATATGTAAGGTAACCCTTACCCAGAGGTGTTCCAAACTTAGACAATACAAACTTATTAGTCTCAAATACAAGTTTAAATCACAACTAACTAGTATTGAACCAGAGACTAAATTCTTCCGGATGTCCAGAACGTGAAGCACCTCATTCGGAATGATCTCCTTGCCGGAGGTCATTTTGAGTACAACCGAACCAACACCTGCAACTTGCGAAGAGGCTTTGTTTCCCATGTTCAACTTCCTTCCCTCACATGGATAGTATTTGGAGAACAAGCTCCGGTCTGCACACACATGGGCGGTTGCAACAGTGTCGATGAACCATTGACCACGGTTCTCGACCATATTAGCTTCCTCAGTGATAACAGCAAGAAGACCATCATTAGTCAGCTCTCTCTCTCTACTATGTGGGCACTCGGTTTAGCCTTCTTTTGCTTTGGCATGCGGCAGTCTTTAGACATGTGTCCAGGTTTGCCATAATTGTAGCAGTTCCCGTTGAACTTCTGAGAAGAAGGAGCTTTCGACTTTGCATTTCCAGGACGCGGCCTCTTCTTTGAGTTGTCTCCTCGTTCAAGTAGGTTCACCCGAGGATCGATCGAACCTTTCAACTTCTGGTACTGATCTTAAACCTCGAACTCGATTCTTACCTTCCGGATTACATCTTCAAGAGACATCACCTTTCGCTTGTGTTTGAGATAGATGGTGAAGTCTTTCCAGTTCGAAGGAAGCTTGTCAATCATGGCAGAAGCCGTGAAAGCATCAGGAAGAACCATCCCCTCGACGTGGACATCGTTCAACAACATTTGGAATTTTTGAACTTATTCCATAATCGGGCGAGAATCAACCATTTTGTAGTCCATGAAGTTTGTGACTACAAATTTCTTAGTGTCAGCCTCGTCGGAGCTGTACTTCTTCTCGAGTGCCTCCCAGATTTTATTAGAGGTCTTTACGTCCGAGTACACGTTACTCAGACTATCTTCCAGGCTACTCAGAAGAAAGCCTTTACACAGATAGTCATCAGGAGTGACCGGTTCGTCTTCCTTCACGAAGTTAGCAAAGCCAAGCATTGTAAGGTAGAAAAACATCTTTTGTTTCCATCTCTTGAAGCCTTCACCATTAAATTTGGGAGGCTTCTCCACGGCAGGCATAATCCGTGAGGAGTGCACCGGGGCGGTCATAGTCGGAACAAACGTTCCCATCGTACCCGTTGAATGAGTAGATGAAATAAATGAATATGTTGGCGAAGCAGTTGCGAACATGCTTGGAACCGAAGTTCCCGTCATCCTAGAAGAATAGATTACAGTCGAAGCTGACACAGTTTGGACCAAGGTCCCCATCCCATAAGAGATCGGTCCAGTAGCCGAAGTTGTGGCTGAGGTCAGTTGGGTAGACGAGATGCGCCTCGTCAGCGTCTCCAGGAGGTTGTCGAGAGTTCCTTGGTTGAAGAGAAAATCAGCATGGGTGTTGTTCAAGCTTGGCGTAGAAGCGCCAATCGCGGAGTTGTTCGTGACTACAGGGGCAGAGATCGTCGTTGGAATGTTAGGGAAAGCGGAGGAGGTAATGGCAGGAGCAGTCGAACTTATCGATCCAAGTGAAAGATCGATCGCGGTGTTAGAGGTAGATATCTTCTAGTAATGATATTAAACAAAAAACACAATTTCGTCTTGCGATTGTTTGAAATTATGAGCACAAAGGGAATATAAAAATATCACCATAGCTGGAAGATAGAACGGAATATATTATTATTAGTCGAGTCGAGTATAAGCTCTTTCCGCAAGACGAAATTGGCCCGGTAGTGCTCTTCGGTTTTGGCAATTTATCCCCAAAGATAAAACGACTACTTCTCTAGTATAACAGCACCGTAAATACTAGAGCTCCAGTGAACTCGAAGAATTTGGACTGAGTTACAAGAGAAAATGCAGAAATGAGAAATATGAGAGAAAGCTTGTAAGCAGCTGTGTTCGTGATGTTCTGTGTGTTGTGAAGCATGGACAGCCCTCCCTTATATAGGGGTTTCCACCAGTGGGGCATTACTGCAGCATAATTACGTCCATAAATGGCAGCATTATGGCGTTCAAAACTGGCAGCATGAAGACATTCAAAAGAGGTAACGTCCATTGCATGACGTTACTGTATGTTTGAAACATACCTGAACGGTCAGGAGCTCATTTACGTACGTTTGAAATGTACCTGAACGGTCAGGAGCAACTAAAGAAGTAGACTGGGTTGAATCGGGATGCCTATTCGGATGACCCAAATTGGACCAGTCAAAAGGAACAATTGCCCAAGACCCAAAACCCCAAGGCCGAAGGTTCGGGTCCGGCTCGGCTCCGCCGGATGCGAATGGGCGAATCCAAGTCCGAGGGCCCACGTGAGCTTTGTTCACACAAAGTCCAAAATATCCACTGGGTCACTTGATGTCCACTCATTAAAAGTAGTCACTTTTAAACTCCCTTCCACATTGATTATCAATCAATGTGGGATAAACAATAAAACACCTAACAATCGTTCAACTTCGAAGCACTATTTCTCACTCATTATTAATTGGATTCGAGAAATTCAAAATGATACGATTATCTACATGAAACGTAGATCGAGCCTACACTTTTAAGACGGATTTTTGCTCCACCATTAAATTGATAAAATCCAATTTAACAACAAAAAATGCAATTTAAGATTCACAATAATGAAGTATTGTCATAATGTGCTAAAATGCTAAAAGAGCCCCCTTGCATCATCTACCACAAAGATTTGAAAAAATGTAAAATTTTTACAATCAACAATATATAATAATCATACATTGAGTTGGAACGAAAAAGGGAAATCATAATCTTTGCCCTTCCTCCCAATATTAGCTTCGTCCTCACAACAATAAACCGTCTTATTCTTCCAAAAATGATACAATTTGCTATCTTGCGCCATTAACGCCATTATTTGGCATATTTATCGCCCGAGTTCGAGCTCTATCTAGTTTTGTACCATATATCTATGAGATAATTTCATTTTTGCTCCATTATGTTGGCCATTTTGATTTTTTGTTCCATTATGTTGGTCATTTTCCAAAAAAGGTACGTGATGTTGTCTCACATAAAATTACGTCTTTTAAGTTGGCAAATTCATCAAATAAGGTCCCAAAAAAGTCCGGATTTTTCAGCTGACGTGGCATGATTCAGAATTTTCTTATCATTTTTTATTTAATTTTAAACATTTCTTATCATTTTTCTTTTCCTTTTCACTTTCTTTTTCCTTTTTCCTTGAATCAAATAATAATAATAATAATACCGGGGTGTAATCCGTCATTGATGCAGGTGCCGCCGTCTAGAACCCTACTCCTAAAATTCAACACCCCATCGGTGGAGATGAACATCTGTGACGCCGACATCGGCGATATGTCCGCCAGCGTACTGAGGAAGTTCTACATGAACAACACATTCGCATTCGCGAAAGGGACCCCACCTCTCTCCAGTAGGAAAACGGTGTAGTTTTGGGAGAGTGTGGCGGCGAGTGGGCATCCCGCCGTGCCTCCCCCGACAATTATGTAGTCGGCGGCGGCGGTGGAGGAGGCGACAGAGGACGGCGGTGGAGGTGAGAATGAGCTGGCGGGCTTGATGAATGGATAGCGGTATTGTGCTGGATGGTCATATTGTACACCTGTGCATTTGGGGAGTTTTAATTTGGGGATTGTGTTTCAATTAGTTCTTCAATTCGTCGGAACAGAGTGTCATGAAGGTGAGTGTTGAAATTCGTAGAGACGAACACCATGCTCGTGCAGCGGAAGATTTAAAATTTTAGATCCAACAGATCTTATCCTATGAACGAATATATTATTATAATAAATAAACGAGATAAAAGCATTAAGCCCTTACAGTAAATCCAGGTCTGAGTTCAATACTATGGTATCCACGTGATTAAATCTCCGACTGCAGATCCAGCTTTAGTGTATTACTATCGTGAAGAAAGATAGGAAATCCCACGAAAGCTTAAGAACTCCCAATCTCAAAATCAGGATTTGTTATTTTGTTTTCTAAAAACTCTCAAAAACTCATATATCAACTTATGACTTTATGTTATATTTATACTAAGTACATAAGAGAACCCTAATCCTAAAAGGGTTGGACGGTCCAAGACATGGGCCAAAAACAATTTTAGCCCAAGTACCTTTATTAATATAACATAGATAATTAAATCCAAATCCAATTTAATTTAATCAAATAATTTTTATCAAATAGAAATTAACATCATAATATTTAACAATTAAATATTACAATTCTAAATTGAATATTTAATACTTTCTTGATACACTCTTAAGTCAGAAAAGTAACCGCATATAGTGTGACCCTATAGGCCTTATATATGACATCGATCTAAAGATGATCCAAATAAAGCTCCTAGACGGCTTAGTTGAACAAACTCAATATATAAAGAACATTCACTTGAACTCAGCGAATTATAACCTTTATACAAAGCTTTGGTGAAATTCCTTTCATTCTGAATCACTCGATTAAGCTTAATATTTATCCAAGTGTCTATCTCAATGGCTTAATCAATTTATCTCATCTTTATTAGTCGACAACTTGACCATACTCAATTACTATATTGAATATGTCTCTTGCATTAGCCGATGACTTTAGTCGACCTAATATAGAGATTATGAGTGATCTCTCTCGAAATTCCAATCGAGGAAGAATTCTTTCTTGGCTCAACTACCACCTTCATTTACATCATGATACACCCAACACAAGTCGTATCTACCCCGAAAAGGAGTGCAAGTGTTGGTCATGGTCAAAGTACACCACTCAGTAAACAAGGTGCGTATTGACCTCAAGACGAAGGACTATCACACGCTTTATACACTGATAAGTATATAGACATACAATAAATAACTTATCAGTAGGGTTTATCAATACTCTATAAAGTATCCATGTGTCCATCACGAATAACTATCATTCGCAGTCGTGAGACTAACTGCATTCTCTAAGAATATGATGCAGACCACATGCCGACATATATTATATTATCAATATCCCAATCTTGATAATCATTAGTCGGGGCTATTTTAAGAGTAATGTTTTATCACTGACATCTCACCATATCAATGACAATATTAACTTTATGGGAACATTTATACGAATAATTGCAAACAATCAAAACAATATTTCAATAAATGCAATGCCATATATATAACAATATATATAATAATTGTGATCAAGTATAATGTCTTTAAGTCTGATTGTCTCTAGAACATCTATACTTTCAACCTCCCAGTTGGCCTAGAGTCAAGCACCTATATATTCAATATTCAGGTTTACGAAATGCTCATCATGTTACCCAGAACATGATGGCTTTGAGCACACTCTATTTTAATTTCTCCTATCTCCACTATCTCCCTGATCAAGTGGTAGCGTCTTAGTACATGCTTGTTACTGTTCGTGGATCTCAGTTCCTTTGCTAGTGCAATAGCACCAATGTTGTCACAATACAACAATATTGATTCTAGGAACAACCCCTAATTCTTTAAGAATTCATTTATCGAGACAGCTTCTTTAGCTGCCTCTTATGCAGCAACGTACTCAGCTTCGTTTTACCAAATCTGCGGCAGTAGTTTGCTTGGAACCATTCCAACTTACTACTCTATCATTGAAAATGAAGGCATATCAGATTATGACTTATAGTCATCATGGTCTGTTTGGAAACCAGCATCAGTGTACGCAGTAACTGCTAGTTTCTTTTGTCCACCATAAACTAAGAAATATTTTTTTAATTCTTCTAAGATACTTAACAATACTCTTGACTGCTTTCCAGTGTTTTTCCTCAGGATTCTGCTGAGATCTGTCAGTCCTACTAAGTGCATAGGCCACATCTGGCCTTGTGCAAATCATGTCATACATGATGGATCCTATTGCTGAAGCGTATGGGATCCTTTTCATGCGCTCAAGTTCCTTATCAGTAGAAGGACCATCCTTCTTTGATAACTTGATACCATGACTCATTGGAATATATTCCCTGTTGGGATTTTCTATAGAGATTTGTCTTAGCACTTTATCTATGTACATGGATTGTGACAGCCTCAATATTCTATTAGGTCTATCCCGATAGATCCTAATTCTAAGAATATAGCAGGCTTCACCCAAGTCCTTCATCATAAAGGTGCTGGACAACCAATCCTTTACTGATTGCATGACAAAGGTATCATTTCCAATTATCAATATGTCATCAACATATATAATAATAAAACAATACTCCCTCCAACGAATTTACTATAAATGCATGGATCTTATTTGTTTCTGACAAAATCAAACGATTTGATTGCTTTTTCAAAATAAATATTCCAACTTCTAGAGGCTTGTTTAAGTCTATAAATGGACTTTTGTAGCTTGCATAACGATTTGGGTTTCGATTTAGATGTAAAGTCCTCTGCTTGTATCAAATACACTTTCTCGGTAAATTCACCATTGAGGAAAATGGTTTTAACATCCATCTGCCAAATATGGTAATCGTAGTATGCAGCTATAGCAAATAAAATCCTAATGGACTTGATTTTCTCAACTGGAGAAAAGGTTTCATCATAGTTAATTCCTTCTCGTTGACTATAACCTTTTGCTACCAAACTAGCCTTGTAGGTTTATACCTTACCATTTGCATCGATCTTCTTCTTGAAGACCCATTTTCATCTAATGGGTCTAACCCCAAATGGCAAAGTCAACCAAGTTCCAAACTTTATTCGTATACATGAAGTCCATTTCTGATTTCATGGCTTCCAGCCACCTCTTTGAGTCAATGTCTAACATAGCCTCAGTGTAAGTTTTAGGTTCATCATCGTCCGAGATTTCCACGTCACCTTGACCCTCTACAAGGAGGTTTAGTCTTTCCGGTCGCCAATGAATTCTAGAAGACTTACGAAGCTGGTTATCATGCATTTGAGTGATTTGAATGTTCTGATCATGAGAAGGTTCTTCTGTGCTGGTTGGTCCAACACTTTGAGACTCCTCAGAAGTGTCATCAACATGAACTTCCCGAGGAGGGAGTTGTGCAACCATTGCTTGGTCTTCCATTGGTTGCGATGATAAATTATGCATTACTGCATCAATTCTATCAATGCTCCCACTGGCTAAATATTGTCCTCTAAGTGACAAATCTTCACCATAGAAATGACCAGAAACTCCCACTGAATTCTTGTCTAGGTCATTGATTTGTACTTTCTTGTACACCTTTTTTGTTACCTTTTTGTGTAGTATTCGCGTGCGTTTTGCTTGCATTTACGAGTTTTAGGAGTCATTTTGGCCTATTTTGTTAGTTTTAGGTTTTTATAACTTTTGTGTGGTTTTTAGTAGTTTTTCGTACATTTTTACCCTTTTTCGTATTTTTGGCCGTAGGATGACCAAGCGGTCCCGCGCACGCTCGGAGCATCCCATTCGACTCGGATTGGAATGGGCAAAGCAAGAAAACACAACGTGAACGAGGAGCGACAACCGGTAGACGTTTAGAGCGAAACGAGAAAACCGAGCCGGAGCAGCCGAGCCAGTCGATCGACTGACCACCAGTTGATCTCGACTGGTAGTCGATCGACAGGTGGGTCGACTGGAAGGGTGAAATCGACTGAAATCCAGTGAGTTTGGGAATTTGGGCGAAGCAGTCGATCGACAGGTGGGTCGACTAGAAGGGTGAAATCGACTGAAATCCAGTGAGTTTGGGAATTTTGGGCGAAGCAGTCGATCGACTGACCCTTAGTCGATCGAATGCCAGTCGATCGACTGAGACGCAGTCCAGCTCGTGACTTTGGTTCTTTTTGACATTTTTGCCCCTGCGTTTTTGTATATATAGGACCAGCTCTCAACCTTATCCAACAACCCTTCCTTGGTGGAATTTGGGGCTTGCTCCATTTCCTCCAAGCCTTTACTCTTGCTTTCAAAACCCTAGCTTATAATCCCTAGCTTAGTGTAGTTTTAGCTAGTTTAGTAGTTAATCTAGTTTAGCTAGTTAATTAGTTGTTAGTTAGTTGTTCTTAAGCAAGTGTTGGAGTGAGTGACACCTCCTTCATTTGTGTTATTGAAGCTTTCTCATTTGTGGATCTTGAGTTTAATGCAATTGGTATTTTCTTTCCCTTAATTTTCTTGTGTTATTGTTGAATGTTGTTATTGAAGTTGTGTTGGCTTTTAGATTTAGTTTATGTTGTTGTTCTTTGCATTTCAATTTCTTTAGTGTAGGTTTAATTACTTTGTGTTGTTTTTCATCTTCTTATTTAGCAAAAACCCCATTGAAGACCTCTTGAAGCTTTTTGCCCAATTTGCCCAAACAAACCTTGGGTTCTTGAAAGGCTTATGGGTGTTTCTTCTTTGAGAAATTTGACTTTTACCCATTTAATGACTTTGACTTATTTTAAATTTCAAGCTTTAAATTTCCCCCCTTTTTCCTCTTTCAATTTGCAAGCTTTAATTTGTATTTGATGCAACTGGTTTAGGAATTAGGGGTTTAGGGTTTTAGGTTCGTTTAGAACCATTAATCGGAGCTTGTCGAGATTTGGGATTGACGACCTCAATACTTGATCGACATTTGGGATTGACAACCCCAAATTGGGGATTAAGTGCTCGGCGAAAACCGATTAATCATGGAGACGAACCGAACACCCTAAACCCTCATTCTCTTTATTTTCATTAAAGTCTTATTTTAAATTCAAATCTCAAATCAAACCAATGACTAAATGCTTTCTTAGGAGTAGATTAGTGTAATTTTGATTAACAAGAGATTAACTAAAATCACCTACCGCCGATTATATCTATCCTCGAGAGACAGGACTCAGGAAAGCTTACCGCTCTACAATCGACTCCATACTATTGCGGAGAAGATTTCTTATAGTATTAAGAATTCATTGATCAGATTTTGGCACCGTTGCCAGGGATAGATTAAGGCTAATGGTGTTTTTAATTATTTCTCTTGTTATTTTAGTTGGTAGTTAGTTTAAATTTTTATTTTACTTTCGATGCTCGTAATCTTTTGTTGAGTGTTGTGTTTGCAAGGTACTCATTCAAGATCCCGATGCCGCCCGCCTACACTCACGACGATCAAAGGATGTCTCTGCCGCTCATTTGATCCGGCCGAGGATGGCAAACTACCGAGCGAGTTTGTCATACGAGGACCCTAATATCCAAACTCCCACATATCCAAACCCTTATATCCAAACTCCGGAATATCCAAACCCGTACACCACTCCCCCAAGCTATCGGGTCCCCCTCGACTTACGATGACCCGTACGCTTCGATCGGTGAAGAATGGGCCCCCTCTTTCGATTATTCCGGCCCAAGCCCTTCTTATTCTCCACCGATTACGTATCCTCATAACCTGAGCATGGATCCGTACACACCGACTTGTGGTCTTTATGATCTGAATTTTGATGATCCATATGCTCAACTCGCCCCGCCTTCTTCTTACCCGAGTTTTGACTCGTATGCTCCCCAAATTAATGATTCATATTCTTGGAGCTACGACTTTTATGACCTACCCACCTCGAGTTCGTATACTCCGAATGACGATCCGTACGCCTCACTTTCTCAAGATTCGTTTATGCCCCAACTCCCGGACTTTGAGCCTCTCTCATCCGAGCTCGTGGAGGTGATTCGACAATTGGATGAATGCCTTGCTCGCATGGAGACTCAAGCAAAGAAAATTGCCAACGATGTGGACGAGCTCAAACAACCTCGTTTTGACGAGATTCCCACCTTTGATGTGGTGGATCCCATGATCATTGATGGCGATTCAATTCTTGATGGTCTTTTGAAAGAGGTGTGCACGGAGGTGGAGATAGAGGGTGAGGATAAAGGTTCGGAGATCGGCGTTACCCCTCTCGAGTTTTGTGAAGAAGTTGTAGAGGAACGTGAGGTGGAGTCGCCTTTGGGGATCCCAACGGCACTTGGAACGTTGAATGCACTCGCTCTTGGTGAGGATGATGAAGTTGTGCCATTTTTGGAGGATGTGGAGTTGACCGAGCCTCTTTTACCACCACCCGACATCGTTTGTCTACTCGAACAAGTGGAGGTAGAAGAGGGAGCGGGAGCGGGGGAGGGAGAAGAGATGACGGTCGGGGAGACGAAGGAGTACGTCGACCCATTTTGGGATGATCACATTTGGGTGGTCGACTACTCCCTCTTCCGGCCCCCGAATCAAGCCCACTCTTTTGTTGCTTTGACCTACCGGCTTGCTCGACTTACCCTCCTTGGTGATCTTTGTCACCCGGTGTGTCTACTAGAGAACACCAAGGCGTGGCACGATCACCACCTCTTCTTAGATCCCCGGATAGCGTCTTTTGTATAATCGTCGAGCTATAGACGTTAAAGTAGCGCTTATTGGGAGGCAACCCAATTTGTAAAAAAAAAAAAAGGAAAAAAAATATAAAAAAAGAGAGAAAATCCAAAAAAAGAATAGAAAATTCAAAAAAAAAAATATTCTTTCACCTCGACTAGAAGGAAGAAAGAAGCCTATAAGCAAGCACAAGCCTTATCTTCCGCCTTGTCCTTAGATAGAAGAAGAACAGGACAAGAATGGCCAGTACTGTTTAAAGTATGGACTAAAGAAGAACTTGATGCAGCTAGTCAGCCTACACTCTACGGACAAGTCGAATGGGGATTCGGCGCATTAGAGAAGGGAAAGAGCTGGAACTCTAACCCATTCAGGCGAATCATGGCCAGAGTGGGCTTTTAAACTAATGGGTATTTCGTTAGTGATCCTTTCAGGGCCTTGGCTTGTCACATGAGTCTGAATCTCATATTTCCGTATGTGAAAAGAAGTATAAATATCTTCATATACCAAACGCTCACTAATGAGTACAGCATCCTCAGAATTGTAACCTTTTATCAAAATAAGCCAATCACTTTGAGATGGTTAGCTTTCCAATGGTGATTGGTTAGAAAAGCTCCTTAGAGAGGACTGCACCCCTGGACCGGATGGGTTCGCTGGTTCTTTTTATCGGATATCTTAGGCTTTCTTCAGGAACAGTTCTAATGGGGGAGAAGGCAAGCATAGAGAGATGGAAAAAATTGCGGAAAATCGCCAACGAACCCGTTTGTTCATTCCTTGTAGATCGCTCGCCCCGACTCCCGGAGAGGACTTACGCACAACCGCGTTGACACAAGCTCGGAGATAGGGGCGTTCTCTTTTCCCTACACTTCTTACCGCTTTATTTAGCCTAATTTTCAATGAGGACATTGCTAGATTTTAAGTGTGGGATGGTGGTTAGAGTTCGCCTTAGGCTTTTAAGATTGTTTGCATACTTGCTTGTGCTAATTTGAGTAACGTGTGTGTTATTTTTGCTTGGAACCTTGGCGAAGTGACGCGGTTCTGATGAGTTGCTTAGGAGTTTAGATTTTCGATCGGATTTAGTGTACTTAGGTAATTTGACTCGTTGGGAACTTTGTTTGGCTTTAGCTTCATGCTATCCTTGAGCTCAATTAAGAACTAGTGCCTCAACTAGCCTCGTCGTCGAATACTCTCTATAGGATTTTGTTTTGTATTTTGGAGTCGTCAATTGCTCCATGTGTGCTCGATCGAAAATATTGTAAGTTGCTAGTAGCAATGAGTGGTCGGAGCCGTTGATTTCTCTTTGTATCTATCTTGTATTTAAGTACCTTATTTCCTTAGGTACCAAAAAAAAATCCGAAAAAAAAAGAAGAAGAAAAAAAAAGAGAAAAGATGATGAATAAACAAGGATAAGTTATAAATCCTTATAGTTATTAAGTAATAAAACGTGCAACTCTTGCACGTTTTCTCTTTCTCCTTCTTTTTAGATTTTATTTGTTAAAGAGAGTTGTAAACGATTGGGGCTAGTAGGGAGCCGATTAACGGTTCGACCGTGGATAGACCTTAGCCGGGGCAATGATGAGGGAACCGACTTAGAGGGTTACCTTGTACTTTTAGGTTTCGGGAGTCGATCTAAAATTTCTTTGTCAAGACATCTTGTCGTCCTTGTAGCCGAGCTAACGAGCATTTTAGCATACAACACCTCAAATTAGGTTTTTGTGCATTATATTAGGATCACCCGGGGATATTTTTCTAATTCTAGATTAGCATTGCTTGAGGACAAGCAATCATTCTAAGTGTGGGGTGGTTGATTTGTACTTTTTTGTACACCTTTTTTGTTACCTTTTTGTGTCGCATTCGCGTGCGTTTTTGCTTGCATTTACGAGTTTTAGGAGTCATTTTGGCCTATTTTGTTAGTTTTAGGTTTTTATAACTTTTGTGTGGTTTTTAGTAGTTTTTCGTACATTTTTACCCTTTTTCGTATTTTTGGCCGTAGGATGACCAAGCGGTCCCGCGCACGCTCGGAGCATCCCATTCGACTCGGATTGGAATGGGCAAAGCAAGAAAACACAACGTGAACGAGGAGCGACAACCGGTAGACGTTTTAGAGCGAAACGAGAAAACCGAGCCCGGAGCAGCCGAGCCAGTCGATCGACTGACCACCAGTTGATCTCGACTGGTAGTCGATCGACAGGTGGGTCGACTGGAAAGGGTGAAATCGACTGAAATCCAGTGAGTTTGGGAATTTGGGCGAAGCAGTCGATCGACAGGTGGGTCGACTAGAAGGGTGAAATCGGACTGAAATCCAGTGAGTTTGGGAATTTTGGGCGAAGCAGTCGATCGACTGACCCTTAGTCGATCGAATGCCAGTCGATCGACTGAGACGCAGTCCAGCTCGTGACTTTGGTTCTTTTTGACATTTTTGCCCCTGCGTTTTTGTATATATAGGACCAGCTCTCAACCTTATCCAACAACCCTTCCTTGGTGGAATTTGGGGCTTGCTCCATTTCCTCCAAGCCTTTACTCTTGCTTTCAAAACCCTAGMTTATAATCCCTAGCTTAKTGTAGTTTTAGCTAGTTTAGTAKTTAATCTAGTTTAGCTAGTTAATTAGTTGTTAGTTAGTTGTTMTTAAGCAAGTGTTGGAGTGAGTGACACCTCCTTCATTTGTGTTATTGAAGCTTTCTCATTTGTGGATCTTGAGTTTAATGCAATTGGTATTTTCTTTCCCTTARTTTTCTTGTGTTATTGTTGAATGTTGTTATTGAAGTTGTGTTGGCTTTTAGATTTAGTTTATGTTGTTGTTCTTTGCATTTCAATTTCTTTAGTGTAGGTTTAATTGCTTTGTGTTGTTTTTCATCTTCTTGTTTAGCAAAAACCCCATTGAAGACCTCTTGAAGCTTTTTGCCCAATTTGTCCAAACAAACCTTGGGTTCTTGAAAGGCTTATGGGTTTTTCTTCTTTGAGCAATTTGACTTTTACCCATTTAATGCCTTTGACTTATTTTAAATTTCAAGCTTTAAATTTCCCCCATTTTTCCTCTTTCAATTTGCAAGCTTTAATTTGTATTTGATGCAACTTGTTTAGAAATTAGGGATTTAGGGTTTAGATTCGTTTAGAACCATTAATCGGAGCTTGTCGAGAATTGGGATTGACGACCTCAATACTTGATCGACATTTGGGATTGACAACCCCGAATTGTGGGATTAAGTTCTCGGCAAAAACTGATTAATCGTGGAGACGAACCGAACACCCTAAACCCTCATTCTCTTTATTTTAATTAAAGTATTATTTTAAATTCAAATCTCAAATCAAACCAATGACTAAATGCTTTCTTAGGAGTAGATTAGTATAATTTAAATTAATAAGAGATTAACTAAAACCACCGACCGCCGATTATATCTATCCTTGAGAGACACGACTCGGGAAAGCTTACCGCTCTACAATCGACTCCGTACTATTGCGGAGAAGATTTCTTAGAGTGCTAAGAATTCTTCGATCAGTTATTAGAAAAGTTTTCAACCTCCATGTCACATTTCTCACTTTTAGATTCCAATTTGTCAGTAAGCATCTTCTTTACATATGCGGGGCAACCCCAGGTTCGCATGTGCGTAAGTGGTGGCTTCCTGCCATGCCACAACTCATACGGAGTTTTATTTAATAACTTTGATGAAACTCTATACAGAACATAGATTGAGTTCAGTAAAGCATACCCCATAGGTATGTTGGAAGATCTGAGAAACTCATCATGGATCTAACCATATCTAATAAGGTTCGATTTCTCCTTTCACAAACACCATTCATTTGTGGTGTTCCAGGAGGCGTCCATTGCGATTGGACTCAAGTTTTAAGTAATCGAGAAACTCTTTACTCAGTATTATCCTCCTCGATCCGATCGAAGAGTCTTAATACTCTTTTCAACTTATTTCTCAACTTCTAACTTATACTCCTTAAACTTCTCAAAATCCTCTGACTTGTGCTTCAAAAGATACACATGTCCAAACCTAGAGAAGTCATCAGTAAAAGTAATGAAGTATGAATAACCACCTCTAGATTGAGTAGGAAAGGTCTGCATACATCAGTATGAATCATCTCAAGCACCTCTTTTGCTCGTATGCCTTTCTCAGAAAATAGCTTGTTGGTCATTTTTCCTTTGAGACAAGATTCGCATTGTCCATAAGACTCAAAATCAAATGGTGTTAAATAGTCTAACTTTCTTAACCTTGTGATTCTTGTTTCGTTTATGTGACCAAGCCTACAATGGCATAAATAGGTGGGATTATTCATATTACTTAATCTTATACGTTTGTTTTGCACATTGAGAATGTCACGACTACAATCAAGAACATATAAATCATTCACAAGCGGATCATGTCTAACATCGGAATGGAAATAATATTCTTCGTAATCGATGAGACAAAACAACAATTATATAAATAAAGTCTATAACCCGAGGTAAATCTAATTTATAAGTCTCTACACGCTCGACAAAAACCATTGCTCTATTTCCCACGCGCAGGCAAACTCTCCCTATTTTAACCATCCTGCTGTCACTTAGCCCTTGCACATTATGAGCCACATCCGGTATCAAATACCCAGCAGTGAGAGTTATTAATAGACATATTTTTCTCAATGACAAATATATCTGAGGAGTCAAAAACATCTAATGTTTTCCACTTCTCATAATTTCTCTTCCAATGTCCCTTTTCTTTGCAATATAAGCACACATCTTTAATCAACGTTGACTTCTTATGATCACCTCCTTTTGGCTTCAAAGCCGTAGGCTTAGGCTCAGCCTTAGTTTTCTTTTTCTGCTTTTTCTTACCTTTCAGGTTAGATCTAGCATATGTACTCACTATGAGTACGGTTTTGCCCTTTGAGGTCGAAGACTCATATGTCTTAAGCATGTTATGAAACTCAGGAAACTTCGCTTTCGTGTTGTTCATAATAATTCACAATGAAGTTTTCAAATGAACTAGGAAGCGAACTCAAGATCAAGTTGACTGAGACATTTTTAGGTAGGTTCGTTCCAATCGAAGCCAACCTCTCAATCAACCCTATCTTCTTCAAGACATGCTCAGGCACCTTGCCCCCATCATGAGACTTGCACTTAAAGATATCTCTTAGCAGCTCATACTCTATAGTTTGAGCTTGTGAAGTATAGAGACTCTTCAAATGCTCTAACATTTCATAAGGGGCCATGTGTTCATGCTGCCTCTACAATTCTGTTGTCATCGCAGTTAGCATTACACACTGTGCTGAAGTTGCATCATCCTTATGTTTCCCATGAATATCCATGTCAAACATGACATATTCAGGAGAATATTTATCAGGAATCTCAAGAACAGGTGTGTCCAACACATACTCAATCTTTTTCTGTCTCAGAACTAAACACAGATTGCTCAACCAATCCATAAAGTTTGGCCCAGTCAACTTTTCGTTTCAACCAAGCATTTTCAATGATAAATTCGACATCTTAACTATTATGGAGAATAAATAGGGCGGGAATTAAAAATCTAATTCTAATTCCTATTATCACAATTATTGACTAATTAATAAGGATTTTAATAATTAGCTTCCACTATTTTAACATATTCTACGACCCCACGGTAGAATACGGACTCATATCAAATATGATCATAGGGAGCTAAGATCCATATTCATACTATTGCAGCCTCTGCTAGGGCTGATGACCACAATAGCACAACTGGTAGGTGTCCAAACCAATTATACACAATTATAACTCTTGGTCGATCGAATCTAATTCGATCTTACGCCCTTAGTTAATTCCGACGCTAGGGCGATAAGAAATAACTAAGTGAGTCAACCTCATTACACGATCGCAAACATATGCACCTATGAGCGAGTCTTGACCTCGTCGACCGGAGCAAGCACTAGGGTGAAAATACTCATGGACAAAAAGGTTTCGTACTCACCCAATTATAATGGACAGCACGTTCATCCAAGATTGACTCATATTTTATTTGGGGAACATTTATCGGGGTTTAACAATTAACAAGATCCAAATGAACAGTAAATAATTATTGGGCGCCGCCTACCCATAATTTATAAATAAACGGTCCGACAAATATTGGGCGCCGCCTACCCAAAGTTTGTAAGCAAACGGTTCGTCAAGTATTGGGCGCCGCCTACCCAGACAATATATGCGGACGCTATACTAAAAAGTAATATACGAGTCACACAGACAATTAGGACAAGTAGTAAAACAATTCCATAATTAAATTAAAATTCAAAATTTTAATTTAATTCACATTATCAAATAGTGTAATAATATAATAATCATCATGGGTTAATCATTTAAATTTAGAAAAATTAAATTCCAAATTTAATCCGATTTCTAAATTATTTTAAAAGGTTAGAAATTATTAAATTCCAAATTTAATTCTTATTTCTAAATTAGTTAAAAGGTTTAAAACTTAGAAATTATTAAATTCCAAATTTAATTCTTATTTCTAAATAACTTTAAAATAATGCTCTAATTATAAATTAATCAAATTCTAAATTTAAGATTAATTTCTAAGACAATTTAAAAGATTTTTAGTGAAAATACAATTTTTCAAATTTTTTTGCATAGCCAAACAGTCCCTTAATAATTTTCTAAAAGTTCTAGGGTCTTTTCTGTAATTTTTGAAAATTTTAATAATTACAGAAATGCCATTTGGGCTTAAAAGATTTTTCTGGAAAGTTTATGGGGTCTGAGCGCAGTTCCTGAAAATTATGGGCAGTCTCGCAGTTTCGAAATATTGAGGGCGATTCTGTGATTTTCATAAATTTCTAAAATTACAATCAGCCCAAAACTATATCAAATTCTCAAGAATTTTAACCATGCCCTAAATCGAATTTCGGGCTTTCGATTCGGGCCTCATCGGCCACCACCGCCGGCACCCGGATACGGCCCGTGGGGAGAAGAGTCTTCCGGAAGCAGAGGCCCGCCAGAATCTTCACCGAAGCAGTCGGAAATCGGGAGGAAACTGGCGCGATTGTACGGCCAAAACCGCCGCCCGTCGCCATGTCACCAGTCTCCCTACCCTCCACTATACGGCCACCGTCTGGAGGTCGCCGCCTGCCCGGAAGGCTTCCCCTCCGGCTATCGGCGTTGCCCACGCCGTTTCCGATCGAGAGACGCTGTCAAGTAAGCTTTTACGGTTTCCATGTTTTTTTTTGTTTTTTCTTTTTTTTTTTGCAATTTACGTTTTTTTTTATTATTATTAATTTAATCAAATTAAAAACCAACAATTCTTTTAATATAATTAAAATAATTAAATAATAATTAAACTCATGATTAATATTATAAAATTATAAATATAATCGTTGATACAGCCCCTAGCTCTGATACCACTGTTGGAATTCGTAGAGACATATATCATTCTCGTGCAGCGGGAGTTTTAAAATTTTAGATCCAACAGAATTATCCTGTAAACGAATATATATATATATATATATATGATAAATAAACGAGATAAAAGTATGAAACCCTTACAATAAATCCCGAGTTCAATAATATGGTATACACGCAATTAAATCTCCGACTGCAAGATCAGGCTTTAGTGTATTGCTATCGTGAAAAAAGTTAGAAATCTCACGAAAGCTCAAGAACTCCAAATCTCAAAATCAGGATTTGTTATTGTGTTTTCTGAAAACTCTCAAAAACTCATATATCAACTTATGACTTTATGTTATATTTATACTAAGTATATCAACTTATAGATTTATGTTATATTTATACTAAGTAATAAGAGAACCCTAATCCTAAAAGGGTTGGACTGTACCTTTATTAATATAACATAGATAATTAAACCCTAATCCAATTTAATTTAACTTAATAGTTTCTATCAAATAGAAATTAACATCATAATAATTAACAATTAAATATTACAATTCTAAATTGAATATTTAATACTTTATTGATACACTCTTAAGTCGAAAAATTAATCGCATATAGTGTGACCTTATAAGCATTTATATATGACATCGATCTAATGATGATCCAAACAAAGCTCCTAGATGGCTTAGTTGAACGAACTCAATATATAAAGAACTTTCACTTGAACTCAGCGAATTATAACCTTTATACAATGTTTTGGTGAAATCCCTTTCATTCTGAATCACTCGATTAAGTTTAAGATTTATACAAGTGTCTATCTCAATGGCTTAATCAATTTATCTCATCTTTATTAGTCGACAACTAGATCATACTCAATTACTATATTGAATATGTCTCTTGCATTGGCCAATGACTTTAGTCGACTTAATATAGAGATTATGAGTGATCTCTCTCGAAATTCCAATCGAGGAATGAGTTCTTTCTTGGCTCAACTACCACCTTCATTTACATCATGATGCACCCAACACAAGCCGTATCTACCCCGAAAAGGAGTGCAAGCGTTGGTCATGGTCAAAGTACACCACTCGGTAAACAAGGTGCGTATTGACCTCAATCGAAGGATTATCACACGCTTTATACACTGATAAGTTTATAGACATACAATAAAAATAACTTATCAGTAGGGTTTACCAATACTCTCTAAAGTATCCATGTGTCCATCAGAGTAACTATCATTCACAGTCCATCACGAATAACTATCATTCGCAGTCGTGAGACTAACTGCATTCTCTAAGAATATGATGCAAACCACATGCCGACATATATTATATTATCAATATCCCAATCTTGATAATCATTAGTCGGGGCTATTTTAAGAGTAATATTTTATCACTGACATCTCACCATATCAATGACAACATTAACTCTATGAGAACATTTATACGAATAATTGCAAACAATCAAATGCAATGCCATATATATAACGATATATATAATAATTGTGATTAAATATGATGTCTTTAAATCTGATTGTCTCTAGGACATCTATACTTTCAGTGAGACGGTAATGGTGATGACAAATAGAAAAGCAACAGGCTGCTGCCATGGCGGTGAGTCCGCCTTCGATATTGTATGGGTCATAGGTTTGGAGCATTATTTGGAGCGATGGGTGGTGGATATTGTGTGGATTGAGGTGGTGGCTGGTAGGTGGCGGCTGGAGGGACTAGTAGTCGTCAGGGAGAGGAGATAGAGGTGGTAGTGTTATAGTTGGAAGTTGAGGGGTAGAAGTGAAAAGAGTTAGAAGTTGAGGGCTGAACTTTAGAGAATTAGATATAATTAAAGGACGTAATAATAATTTAAATATATATTTATATTAGACCATGTGAGGGCAAAATAGAGAAATTATATTTTCATTCCCTTTTCAGTTTTTAAAATTAAATAAAAAATAATAAGAAAATACTAGATCACGCCATGTAAGCATAGAAGCTCGATCAGACTTTTTTGCACCTTATTTGATGAATTTGTCAATTTAGAAGACGTGACTTGATGCTAATGTATATGTTACAAATTATTGATTGTTACAAAATCAAAATTAGAAAACATATAGGACTAAAATTTGAGTTAGCTAACAAAAAACTCCCCTATCCTCTCATAATTATAACATTCAATAAGCTCAAATCAATTTTCTTCAGCTTTTTTTAATAGGTAAAAAGGTGGCTATAATAGTAATCAAATAAATTGTATGGTAGCTTTTAGTTGAATGACGAGCGTTGTCTCATTTTTTAAAAATATTTTCTAATTTATTAAACATAATAAACAAGTAAAAACGCAGATATAAAATAGTAACATTTAATTTTAATTCAAAAAGTAAAAAAGTAACAACGATTATCTTTTGACATTGTAAATGTGACAAATATAATATGACATGAAAATATTCGTACTAACTAATACTTAGCTAATGAGATGTTGTGCATACGTTTTGCCAGCATCGTTAAGACCTCTTCAAATCTATCAGAATCCTCGCTGTAACGGCCGCCGGTTCTTTCTAGATCATATGTATATAATCGATCGCCTGATCCAAGTATCCCCTCGCATTCTCCACAAAAGACCGAAAACCACCATCTTCGATCATCCGTGTCTTGTTCACATGATCTACTTCTTTTTCAAAGAGTTCGATGTTCTTTTCAAATAATTCAATGTCATGCTTGAGTAGCTTCTTCTTCTCTAACAGATCAGCATATACTCGTTCTAGCATGTTCCAGCAACATCAGCCATTGCCCTTGAATACATGCATGATGATGAATCACAAAAATATTAATTAGTGTCACATGTAACTAACTATACCCAAATAACTGAAATTTAATATTCAAACAACAACAACAACAATAATAATAATAAAGGAAGAAATTAAGAAGAAACGTCTCATCATAAAAACAAAACAAAAAAAAAACATGAAATTTAGAGAAAAAAATAAAGAGTTTGAAAAAAAAAAAAAAGCTTCGTAATTACCCACCCCATTCAATCAACAAAAGATAACTTAGGGTTTGAGAAAAAAAATACACGAAACGAAACAGAATGGAGAGATGTCCTTCTATAAATACAAGAGAAAAATCTAGGGTTTGTTTGGTTTTATATAAAGATATCCAATTATCGGCCTGTAACTATCTCTAATTAATTTGAGAATATATATATAAAATATACATAATTTCTTAATTCTCATTGTCCCGCCACAGCTAATAACACTCCGCTGACAAAAGCCTCCCCACCGCCGAATCGCTCTTCCACGTCACTAAATTAGACTGGCCGACTTTCTAGGCCTCGCATCGCCGCCGTCAGCCGCGTGCTTCGAGCGGCGTCTTGGGATATTTGTTTATTACCTGTGTTTTCAGTATTAATATGACAAGTGTAATTAAATTCTTCTTAGCTTCGGATATTTCGATTTTCAATAATGAGTACAAGAGTTTCCGAATAAACCATCCTTTTCCCCTACTTGATGTTTATTATTTTTAACATTACGTTAGATTAATTACTTAGTACAAGATAAATACCACTTTTAAATGAATATTCATTTATTTATTACTAAATATACGTTACCTTTTAGTGATGTTCATTTGTTCATTTGACAGAAAATACCTTGATTTATAAATTGGGGGTGCCGAATGCGGTATAACATTGTACGAGCAAAAGGAGTATTTATAGAAAATGAGTATCGAGTTCTGGTTAATCGGCCTTTTGGCTGGAACTAATATTGATCCGAACTAAGGGTGCGATCGGAAATAAATGAGTATCGGGTTCTGGTTAATCGGCTAACCAGCGATTTGTACGCTTCGATTAATCGTTGACTCACAAATCGAATTGTGAACTAGTTTTAGGAGGTTCGCTTTCGATTTTGGATAACTTAAAACTGAAACAGCCAATTATAATTTATAATCGGCAGTTAATCGGTTATAATTGGTTAATCGACAGTTATGAACCAAACTGGCGGTTACAAATTGAACCGTAACCAATATTCATCCGATTCGGCGACGTTTAGCCGTTGTGCACCTCTTCCTATATTTCAAAAGGTACGCTTCAATAACCTATTAATGAATTAACTTCAACTAACTATACCCCAAAGCCTTCCAATTATACCCTTGGGATAAATAACGAAAATGTAAGAGAAAAAAAAGAAAGAAGCAAGTGAAAGGGCGAAAGTAGTTGTGAAAAAACAAGAAATCGTGAGAAGCAGCAGTCGGCAAAAACCCTACGAGAGACGGACAATGTGTTTGACACCTTAAGAAAAAACTTGCAACAAATAACCAGAAGCTAGAGACTGTTTTTTGAACAAATATTTGTTTGAAAAATGAAAATGAACACTCCAATAACTATTCAGCCAGAAAAATGGAACACTCATGCAACTGTATTAAAATTGTCCTCAAACACTATGAAGCAAACTCATATATAATATACCCATCGTCTGATCGGAAATTTTGAACATCATGTTCTTGCGTCTTTCATCATAACCAAGTTGAACAAAAACTCGATAGCGAACCATAATAAACAGAAATTCGAAAAACAACAATGTACGAAGGTTTTACCCAGGGGCGTAGCCAGTTCGACAAATAAGCTCTAGCCCGAATTGAATTATATTTATCCCCAGCCCAATTTTATTTTTTCCTACTAAAATACATATAATTTTTATTTTTAAATTTATTTTTTCTTTAAAAAGTAGTACTCCCAAAAAATTTGAACTGTGCCCTGGACCAGCCTGGAACCCCCCTACCTACGCCCCTGGTTTTACCATGAAAATTGCTTAGAAATTAAAAATTTTACATTATTCATCTCCTTGTATAATTATTGTCCAATTGTTAAATTTCTAGATTATTAGTTTTTAGGAAAGATATATTGTGAGAGAATTTTGAATGTTTTCAATCGACTATGGATGAACATGGTAAGCGTTGTGTTTATTTTTTATTTTTTAAATATTTTATTTTCATTTAATATGATTGATCATTTCATTAGTATTCATTTTTGTCCGAACAACATGGGGTGTTTTTAAAAATTTACAGGGTGTTATTAAAAATTTTGTTTTTTACTAATGGATATTTCAACCGAAAACAAAATTAAAGATCCGTCACGTAAAATATTATTAACAAATTATCAACTATTTACAACAAAAATATTGTTTTGAAATATATGGTCTATCAACTTAAAAATATGAGTATTTACTTTAAAAATATGTCGTCTGTTTGGATTACCCTTGTCAATTTTGATCGCACAACAAACTGAAACCCCACCACTATCTTTCCAACCACCACCGCCAGGTCATCACCATCTCAATCACCGCCATCCGCCATGAAAGCACACTCTGGACGGACCCCGCACCAATGGTAAGAGTCTCCCCAGCAGCCGAATAGCCACTATGACGCCCATTTGGTGAGCTCGATGGCCTCAACAATCAGCCCGTGCCATGTCAATAAGCACAAATCAATATGTGAACAGATACATCGGAGTTTAATGATTATCAAACTGCATCAAATGATCAAACGCTTGGATGAATACGATCAATTCAATGGCTAATGAAAAAAAGAAAAAAATTACAACTGTACAAATCAAACACCAATGTCGCATTATAAAACTAGAAGTCGACAACTACTACCAATAACTAACTAATGAGATGTCCTGCAAACGTTCTTCTAGGCGCCTCATAAACGGCGAGTTGCTCAATTAGACTATCCACTTCCTTTTCAACATTTTGCACTTGATGTTCCATTTGATCCATGAATCGTCTCTCGTTCTCCTCCAAAGATAAAAGGTCATCAGTACCCTTTTTCACAAGTACCGAATCCTTTACATAAATTTGAAATTGACGCCTCATTTGCATCAGCTTCTCTAACAGAGCCGAGGCACGGTCGCATAGTTGTTGCCGATTGGTCGGTTTTCCGATGGTGGTGCGTCTCGGCCGCAAGGCCCCCGCCTTAATATTCCTGAACATAATAACATGCATGATGATTAATTAATCACAATTTTAATGCAAGTGTTCACCATTGATAAAATCCGAGTAAATTTAAAATTATATAATCGATTTTATTTATTTTTTTACAGGTGAGTTGCGACTAAACGCAAAAGGAAGTGGATCAAATGTTCACTGTCAGTTGAAAAATCTCATGAATCAGCTAATCAATCAAAACAAAATCACGCATATATCTACATCGGATTGAAGAAATTACATAATAAAGCAGTAAATCAGAAATCGACGAAAACACACTCAAGGTTTTACCTTTGTTTGTTCCCAAATTCAGCCCTTGCCCTGAAAAACATGAGGAATCACAAGAAAATAATAATTAACAGGTCAAGAAATTAACAAGAAAGGTCTCATCAAGAACAAAAATATGAAATCTACAGGAAACAAGAAAAAGGAAATTGAAGAAGAAGAAGAAGAAGAAAAAAGCTTGGTAAATTACCCACCCCATTCAGTTATCCTCGATCACAAAACAAATTTAGGGTTTCAGAATTATTATTTTTTAAAACGTAACAGAGGAAACCCCCTTTCTTATATACACGAGCAAAACCTAGGGTTTGGGTAAAATCATGGTGTTCTATATAAAATCTAGTCATCGGGCCCATGTAGCTAAGTGAACCAGCGCACACCTGAGTCGGCTTGCTGATAAAAGTCTCCGCCGCCGCTGTCGAGTCGCTCTTCTACGACATTATTATCGAGCTCGCTGCCTCCTAAATTAGACGAACTTACTTTTCTCGCCTTCGAATATCGCCCGCAGCTTCAGCGGCGTCGTGGGATATTCGTTAATTTGAGAAGTGTGTTAACTTCTTCGGCTCCTTCGGTTTGTGCAGCTCGGGAGGAGTTAATAATCTGTCAACACTGTCAACAAGAAAGGGTGGAGAAAGGAGTGAAAATACGTTAAATTCTAGAGTAATTCTAACCTCCAACTTCACACTTTACCCCTATTTAATATCTATTATAAAAATAGAAGGAACAAAATAAATATTAAAAGAAAAAGAAAAAAATTTGTTTCATAAAAATAAAAAGTAATAATTTACTATCTATTATAAAAATAGAAGGAATAAAATAAATATTAAAAGAAAAGGGAAAAAAAATTATTTCATAAAAATGAAAAGTAATAAAAAATGCGAAAAAGAAGAAGAGAACAGATTTTAAAAAAAATGCATGTAGATAATTTATAGAGCGAAGTTAGCAATTTGTTTATTCAATTCCATATATTCTAGGCAATTTATAATTTAAAACTTAAACTTGCTTTATTAATAAGTTTTGTTGTCACTGTTCGACTCTAGTTTCACTAACTAAAGTTATATGTTTATAAGACTTGTATACTCAAAAAAAAAAAAAAAAAAAAAAAGAAAGAACATAATGAGATGAATTTTGAAAATAAAGCATTTGAATTATTTTTCTTAATATAGTATTGTTGTTCTGTTTATTTTTTTAATAATTTCAAGAAATCAGTATTTTTTAGAGAGTGTAGGGAGAGAGGTTTTGAGAAAATCGATTATTTTTTATTTGTATAAGTTTTTTAATATTTATTTAATATTGTGATAGGATTATTTAATTTCAACCATAACTATTTTTGTTCAAAATAATGTGATGTGAACTCATAAAATATTGGTGTGTCAATATCGTCATCATATTCGTTAACATGACTTCCTTTTTTCTTCTTTTTTCTTTTTTGTTACATAAATTAGAAGAGTTCCAAAATAAAATACTTACCACACTTATTTAATTTGTAAGGATATTATTTATTTGTTAAATTTTATAGTATATGAGTTTAACTTTTTTTTTTATTAGTATATGAGTTTACTTGTGTATATTATGGTTCATGTCAAGATTATTTAGATAATGAGTTGCTTTTTAATTTATTCATTCTTGTGTATGAGTCATTACACTAGCTATATATTAATGTAAAATCATTCTAATTTATGTGTCTGCTTCATATGTTTCGTTTGTCAAATAAAAAATTCTGATACTTTGTTTGTTTATGTGTCATACAAGCCTCATATTTACCTAATTTAATACTTTTATTTTTATTGTATCTTACCTAATTTGATTCTTTTATTATATTTTTTCTTATTCAATACTTTCATTTGATTCTCCTAATATAAAATATAAACAAGTCATATATAATTAGTAGATTAGATCTAAATTAGTTATTTTAATTAAAAGATAAATTAATAATTAAATAGATTTTATTGATAATAGAATTTAAAATAATTTTATTTTTGAAGTTTCAAATATTCTATATAGGTAAAATATGAATTATTTACAATAATCTAAGTATTTAACTAAATATTAGTAATATATTCAATATAAACATATCAATATTAAATTATATACTAATAATTAATAAATATTGATTAGATATCGGTACAATGCGACATGGGTTGAGAGTATGACATCTTTTGAATATCTCAATGTATGTAACTAATAACTATTAACGAAATTATTCTGAACATTAACATATAAAATGATTCAATAATTAATAAAGTAAATATTAGACATGAATTTAGAATGTGACGCCTTTTGAACTTTTGTATAGATTAGACATGTACAAGACGTGGGTTGAGAATACATTATTTTAATTTTTTATTTTAGATTTAAAATTCATTAATTATCATAAATATCTTTTATATTTATCTTTTGATAAGTGTCGTGTAATACATGGGTTTTAAACAATTATATATTAACGCAATATCATTTTGATCTATGTATCTGTTTCGTATATTTCACTTGGATAATAATAAAAAAAAAAAATTGGTGTTTTGGTTGCTTATGTGTCATTTGAGCCTAATATATAAACCTAATTTAATATTTAGCCTAACTTAATAGTTTTCTTTTATTATATTTTGTCTAATTCAATAGTTTTCTTTTATACTCCTAATATAAAAATATAAATAAGTCACATATAATTAGTAGAAAAAAATCTAAATTAATTATTATTTTAATTAAAAGATAAATTACATATGAACTAATTTTAATTAAAAAATACTTATTTATTAAAATAAATAAATAGATTGTATTTATAATAAAAGTTGAAATAATTTATTTTTGAAATTCTAAATTCAGTATAGGTAAATTATGATATATTTGCAATAATTAGAGTATGTAACTAAATATTAGTAATGAATTAAATCCAAATATAAAAAAATATATATATAATAATAATTAATTAATATTTATTAGATATTAGGACAATGCGAGAAGGCTTAAGAGTATGACACTTTTAGAATTTTTCAAAGTATGTAATTATAATTATTAACAAAATTAATCTAAATATAAAAATATAAAATGTATTTATGATAATTAATTAATATAGATTAGAGACGGGTGGTAAATGTGACATCTTTTGATTTTTTATAAGTATGCAAATATAATTATTAACGAATTTAATTTAAATATTAAAATATAATTATATTTAATAATTATAATAATTAATAAATTGAACATGTCACGGATTGAGAACACATTCTTTCAGTTTTTTATTTTAAAAGTTTTGTAATTTTCACAAATATTTTTTATATTTAATTTTATAAATTTAGTGTAATACACAGGTGTAAAACTAATTATATATATATACATATATATATATGTGTGTGTGTGTATATATATATTCATTAACACAAATTAATTATATTTTTTGATACTTGGCCATTATTATAATTAATTATTAAATAAGCATTTTAATCATGTCCCCAATTATTTAAAACGCTTACTATAATTATATAATACCACACGTCTGATAATTTAAAAGTACTTCCCTTACCAAACACATTTTGAAATTACTGAAAAATATGCATATATTACCTTGATACCTTCAGTAGACATATATATTATCCCGCATAATACTTGACGAATAATAGTATTTTTAAATAATTTTTATTTTTTTATAAAAATTTAAATGCTATTAGAATTATTAAAAAAAAAAGAAAAAAGCACATATAAGAAAAGTATGTATCATATGGATTATAATATTACATGATAGCAAAATGTTATTATGTAATATTTCTTACGCAATTCAGTAAAAATAATCATCCTTATTTGAATGGATATTTTTAGGCAAACAATAAAATCGTTGGAATATTTTCCTGATGGCGGGACAATTGGCAAAGGCAGTGGGAGTGGTCGGTAGGCATGTCGATTGGGCCACGATTGGCCCGAATAGCCCAAGAATATATTAGAGTTGGATTGAATATTTGTAGCCCGAATTGAACCGACAGCTCGAGAGGACTGACCAGACACCAGTGGATTGACCCAAGTAGCCCGATTAATATTAATATATTAAAATTTAACCATAATATTGAAGCTAATGTTTGACCAAATAAAAAAATTAACTCATTTTTAATCGAGTGCGACTATTATTGCATTTCTAATATTTTGAAGCATTAAATTATAATAGTGCTTAACCCGTGCGATGCACGGAGCGAATTGAATGGATGATGTAAAGTCATTCGATGTAAGTGTAATATTATTAATTTATTAATGTAATATAATAACTTAAAATATTAAGTCACGGTTTGGTCAACACGAGCAAATTTAAAATAAAGGGCGTGGATATACACACCTCGTTTTATTTATTAGTTCATCCCACTAAAAATGTTATCACAAATTGTCAATATTATCCTTAAATCCTACACCCCAAATATTTCATCTCCTTCAACTCTCCACCACCACTCCAGCCGTCGCCCATCACTGCCGCCACTGCCATGACCACCGTCTATTAAAGAACATAAATAAAACATGTACACATAAATAAGTTGCCGCCGTCACGACATTGAAGAAAGAAAAAGAGAAAAATGCCTTGAAAAAAGTCGTTCGAACCAAACTTTCAAACACAAAATATAGGTTTAAAAAATCGATTCGAACACAAAATACAACTGCGAAAAATTGATTCGTACACAAAACACATGTTCAAAAAATTGATCTGAATGCCCCCTTCAAGGCTTGTTCAAATTTCTTTTCGAACAACGTTGTATTGTTCGATCAAAAAACTTCAAACACATGACATATGCTCGAGAAACCAGAGACGAACACCTCTATTTTGCATTTGTTTTTTACCCTTTGTCGCCCATCCATCACTTACCTTTCACCACCCATCACGATTTTTCTTCTTCCTGTTCGTCGGTGGCGGCGATGGTGTGATGGGCGATGATAATGACAGGGTTGGAGTGGTGGTGAAAGGTTAGAGAAGATGATGTGTTTGAGGGTGTAGTATTTTGTGTGGGGGGTGGGCTGGGGTGGGGGCGTAATTTTGGCGTTTTTGTTGATTTTTTCTTAGTGAGGTGAACTCATTAATAGATGGGGTGCCTATATCCGTGCCCTAAAAAAAATTAAAGGTAAATAACTCCGCATTCATATATTATGAGTCAACTTTTTGCATACTACATTATACGTCAAATAATAGTTTAACTCAAATGACAATAGTTTTAAACTCTCTCATTTAGTTAGTCGCGAAACAATCATATTAGTCACTTTTATTACAAATCATTGAATCCATCTCCTTGTTTAGTGTTTGTATCAAAGACTATAATAAATTTAGGCTTTTCTAATTATCGGTATCCATTGTACTTGTTTGTCAACGTGTACACGAAAGTTATCATTAGATTATTTCGCAATTCAATCACATCAATCTATTTGAGTACAACTGAATAATCTAGTTGTCTTTAGTCGTACTTTGTTGTACGTTTTATTTTAAATATAATTTATATCAACATAATTATATAATTATTAAATAAACCTTAACTAATAAAAATATAATACTTGTAATATAAACTTTGAAAATTTTATAAAATCAACTAAATAAATACAAAAAATTGTATTTAGATTATAAATATATATTAATTAAATTAAAATTAAAAAAATCACAAAAACCATATATATTATAAATAATATAAAATAAATCCTAAACCGTTTTAAAATTGGATAAAATATTATGAATTCTAAATAATTATTTAATAATAAAAAAATAAAGAAATGTTATAAAATAAAAAATAAATCATAAAGAATATGAAATATGTTAAATATATATAATAAATATATTTTATATCAAATAATAAAAAATATGAAGATAGTAATAGTTTAAATAATATAAAATAAATCTTATTTCACAATGATTCTATAGAATAAATTAAAAATAATTTAAATCCTGAATAATTATTTACTAAATCCTAAAAGTAACAAAACACACTTAAAATGATATAAATTATAAGATAATCAGAAAAAAATATTAGTTAAATAAATATAACATATATATGTTTTAATTATAAATGGTTCTTAATAATTTTTAAATGAAATAAAATATAAATATTATAATATATTATAATATAATAATATAAATATGAAATTATTGAAATCAGCTAAAAATATACAATTATCATTAATTTCTAAATATTTATTTTAAGGACATTGAATGAATAAGTTGGCGATAGTGATAAAGTAAAATAAATAAATACATAAAAGTTAATTTAAAATAGTTTTTTATCTATTGAGAGTTGATAATAAAACAATAATAATGATCAAGAAGTTATAAAATATAATAAATTAAATCTTATAATATTTTAAAATAGAAAGTAATATACTTAATTAATTTTATATTATAAAAAATCATCTCCTAAATCTGGAAAATAAAAATAAATATTGTAAAATATAAAAAAATACTACAAAAATGAAAAAAGAAATACCAAATAAATGAGGCATCCTATTAAAATTGTAATTGAGGGCATTTGTATTCTATTTTACTATAGTTATTTTTTTTAAATCAGCCTGACAATTGACTCGAGTAAGCCACTGAGTAATTAACCACCGAGTCATCGAGTTAGTTGGTGAACCCGATAATAAATTAAAATTTATATACATATTTCAGTTTATACGAAAGTAATTATATAACCAAGAGTAATAAATCATTTATGTGTGAATTTCTAACGTTAAATACTTAAAGTCATAGTAATATGTCACAAATTATTAATATACAAACGTTCATAAATAATTATTTAGTTAAGAATTTTAAAATAATGTATTGAATTCTTTATATTATGCGATTATATAATTATTTTTTTATTCTACCCACATATAATTCTGATTTTAAATTTTAATCAAATAATAGTATAAAGTTATTTACCTTTCACTTATATCCATTATATAATTTTTTAATTTGTTTAGAAAAACCAAAAAGAAAAAAAAGAGAAAAAAGTGTCATTGTCAAGTTTGTGACACTTTTAGGGTCAAAGTTTGGGTCATCCGAATTTTACTCGAGTCACATATAGAAAATTGAAAATATGACGCTATTAGGTTTGTACTCGTATCACCTGGTCGGGTCAACAAATAAATTAATGGAAGAAAAGACAAGTTCTTGTTACTGATTATAATTTTTTTTGTCTTCATTGCATCAATTCTCTAGTTGTACTCGTTCTATTTTTTTAGTTAACAAAATTAATAAATAATTTTTTAAGATCAAATTATAAATTTTTATATTTTTGTTATTCATTTTATTTATTTCCCAGTTTTGTTTATATTATATTATATTTCTTGTAATTTCTGATATTTATATTTTGTATTTAGTTAATAATTTTCTATAATTTAATGGTAATTTTTTTGTAGCTATAGATTCAAATTTAAGTTGCGTTGCATGTAGTGGGTATCTTGTTCACCGCTTTTATAATATTATCAACCTTTTGGTTTGTTTTCTATTTTTTTGTATTTATTAAATAACTATTTGTAATTTAGTTATAAGTTATTATATTTTATTTATAATAAAAACAAATTTATTTGATATCATTTGACATATTTATGTTTTGATTTACTTTTTCGGGTTTTGCAAATTTATAAACTAATTATTTAAATTTATTTATATATTATATATTTATATTTTATTTTTAAGATTTCTTATACACACACAAAAAAAAAATTGTAGTTGCTATTATTATTTTTTATTTATTTATATTTTTATCGACTCTCTTTTTTATTTTTATATTTACATAATAATCTTATGGAATCTAATTATGAATTTTTTTTTGAGTTAATTTAATTTATTTTATTAATTTTCTCTTTAATTTTATTTGATTGTTTAATTTTCGATTTTGTTTCATATTTATTAAATAAGTATTTATAGTTTAATTATAAGTTCTTATATTTTTATCTATATGATTTTATTAGTATTTTCAATTTTATTTAAAGCATTTGAAAAAATATTTGTGTTTCAGTTTGCTTTTTTGGGTTTTTTATATTTATTAACTAATTATTTACATATATTTATATGTTTTAAATAATTTTTATATTTTATATTTTCTTCAAAAACAAAAAAAAATATTATCTTTATTTTCCTCAGATTTTATTTATTATTATACATAATTCTTCTATATATTTAATATTTTCTTTACATAAATGATAATCTCTAAAAGAATATTTACATAAATAATTAATATGTATACTACATATAATAAGTAAAATGAGTGGGAAAATCTTAATGAATATTTTTAGAAACGCTAGGTTTTATATATATATATATATAAATTACGTTACCATTTATATTGTTAAATATTTCATATTTAACACAGTTTACTTTAAGGACTTGAACTACTAAGTATGGAATTTAAAAGATTTATTTAGTCAATATGGGGTAATATATTTATATATAGTTAGAATTTGGAATCTGAACTTCCACTTGCAAATTTAAATAACATTTAGGGAAAAAAGATTTTGCCCAAAATTATGGCCATTTTAATAGTTTATATTTTTTGCGACAATTCATATGAAATGTGCGCGATTTGCAGTTTTTCCTTAAATTAAATTTTTTGTGGTTTTGTGTTCAAACCCAGATTCCACATTCGGTTCGAACACAAAACCATAACAATTCTGGTTTAGAATTAAATTGCAAATCGTGTATAACGTGCGATATTGTCACAAATAATAGTTTGTAAAGTACACTGTGAAAAGCAAAATAGTTTGGGGGGCAAAAAATAATTATTCCTAATATTTATTTTGACGAGTTAAGAAAATACTTTTATATTCTTTTGCTAGTATTCGTTTTTTAGAATATAAATTTAGAGGCAATTAATAGACAATTTATATATTTTAATTTTCTTGTTGTATATTTCTTAGCACGAATGGCTAGCCTGGAACTCGAAAATACAGGGTTAAGGCTAACCATTGTAAACCCGAGCCGAATTAGCCTGGATTGAATGGTTCGTCAGCCCGAGTGGGCTGGACTGAAATCATGTGACATCGATGATGAGAATTTATTATAATTATTATTATTATATTGTTGATGGTATTTATTTTATTTATCCCATGCCATTGTATATTTAAATTGGTGTTAGAGAAAAAAATTGAATTCATTGACAAACCAAGGTTTGATATTGAATTACTTGGCAATTGCTCCTAAATTATATATATAATACTAAGTTTTAAATTTAGCATTCCAATAAAACCAAATATAAGAAATTTGAATTTTTTTTCTTCTTTTGTTTCATGTTTTCAGCTCAATATGTAAATTTCTTAATATTCTTTCACAAAAATTGTTGTGCAGTCGTCACACGGTGACCCTTCCGAAAAGTCATATTTTTGGTTGCACAACATACCTAAAAACTTCCCCCCCATGCTCTCATAAGTATTAACCGTCAATAAAATAAGCTCAAATCAATTTTCAGCCTATAAATATGTTTTGAGCTATAATTTCAATATTTGGTAAGAAACTCATAATAACTAAACATGGGAAATTGCAGTAGATATATTGAATGATCAAAACTGATATTAAAATTCTACTTGCAATCATATAATCAAAGCCTTACCATTGTCAAGGAAAAAACAAAAGTACTAACAATTAGCTAATGAGATGTCCTGCAAACGCATCGTTAAGTCCTTCTTAAGTCGATCGAAATCCTCGTTACCGGCCAACTGCTTCTCGAGATCATCCCTTTCCTTTATAACAAGTTGCCATATATGGTACACTTGATCCAAGAATCGCCTCCCATTCTCCTCAAAAGCCCGAAACTCACCATCGTCAATCATCGGTGTCTTGTTCACATGTTCTATTTCCTTTCGAAAGAGCTCGAGTCGATGCTCGATTTCCTTCACCTTCTCTATCAGAGCCAAAATTCGGTCGCGTGTGTTCCCATCTTCAACCCTGGACCTGGAAAAATAATGAAAATTAATGTTACATGTTAATATAATTTCGAATAACTAACTATATGCAATTAACTGAAACAGAGAAAAACAAGACCCTAAAAAGACAAAAAAGCTTCGTAAATTACACACCCCATCCAATCCAATTATATCACAAAACTTGTTCAAGTAACTTTCTTTTACTGCAAACGAGAAATTTAGGTCAATTTATAGAGTTTGAGAAAAGAAATAGAAATCCTATCATATATAGGAGAGCAAAGTCTAGGGTTTTGGCAGAACCTTGGTTTTTCTAAAAATAAAAAAAATCTAATTATGGGCCCACGTAGCTACAGTGAACCAGCGCACACCTAAATTCGCTCGATCGCTGATAAAAGACTCCCGACGGATCGCTCTTCCACGTACATTGTAGTTTTTGAAAATCAATGAATATAGAAAATTGTACAAGTACAGAATAAAAGGAAAATAGCTAATATTATATTAACATTTAGGAAATAACTACGGCGCCTTCACGTAACCATGCCCTACACCCCCGTGCATTTATATGCGTCTATCTTTTAATATTTATAACTTAAAATTGATTCAAATGGTTAATAATAGGTGAAGAATGGTGTCTTCACGGCATCGTAAATTTTCCCTAACATTTAAAACCATAAGTAAAATGAAACAAAAACATTAACCGTAAATTACGTCTAATTTGAATCGGAGAGAGTTATAAAATAGGAAATATTACATTTTTAATGTATTATATTATCAATATCCCAATCTTGATAATCATTAGTCGGGGCTATTTTAAGAGTAATATTTTATCACTGACATCTCACCATATCAATGACAACATTAACTCTATGAGAACATTTATACGAATAATTGCAAACAATCAAATGCAATGCCATATATATAACGATATATATAATAATTGTGATTAAATATGATGTCTTTAAATCTGATTGTCTCTAGGACATCTATACTTTCAGTGAGACGGTAATGGTGATGACAAATAGAAAAGCAACAGGCTGCTGCCATGGCGGTGAGTCCGCCTTCGATATTGTATGGGTCATAGGTTTGGAGCATTATTTGGAGCGATGGGTGGTGGATATTGTGTGGATTGAGGTGGTGGCTGGTAGGTGGCGGCTGGAGGGACTAGTAGTCGTCAGGGAGAGGAGATAGAGGTGGTAGTGTTATAGTTGGAAGTTGAGGGGTAGAAGTGAAAAGAGTTAGAAGTTGAGGGCTGAACTTTAGAGAATTAGATATAATTAAAGGACGTAATAATAATTTAAATATATATTTATATTAGACCATGTGAGGGCAAAATAGAGAAATTATATTTTCATTCCCTTTTCAGTTTTTAAAATTAAATAAAAAATAATAAGAAAATACTAGATCACGCCATGTAAGCATAGAAGCTCGATCAGACTTTTTTGCACCTTATTTGATGAATTTGTCAATTTAGAAGACGTGACTTGATGCTAATGTATATGTTACAAATTATTGATTGTTACAAAATCAAAATTAGAAAACATATAGGACTAAAATTTGAGTTAGCTAACAAAAAACTCCCCTATCCTCTCATAATTATAACATTCAATAAGCTCAAATCAATTTTCTTCAGCTTTTTTTAATAGGTAAAAAGGTGGCTATAATAGTAATCAAATAAATTGTATGGTAGCTTTTAGTTGAATGACGAGCGTTGTCTCATTTTTTAAAAATATTTTCTAATTTATTAAACATAATAAACAAGTAAAAACGCAGATATAAAATAGTAACATTTAATTTTAATTCAAAAAGTAAAAAAGTAACAACGATTATCTTTTGACATTGTAAATGTGACAAATATAATATGACATGAAAATATTCGTACTAACTAATACTTAGCTAATGAGATGTTGTGCATACGTTTTGCCAGCATCGTTAAGACCTCTTCAAATCTATCAGAATCCTCGCTGTAACGGCCGCCGGTTCTTTCTAGATCATATGTATATAATCGATCGCCTGATCCAAGTATCCCCTCGCATTCTCCACAAAAGACCGAAAACCACCATCTTCGATCATCCGTGTCTTGTTCACATGATCTACTTCTTTTTCAAAGAGTTCGATGTTCTTTTCAAATAATTCAATGTCATGCTTGAGTAGCTTCTTCTTCTCTAACAGATCAGCATATACTCGTTCTAGCATGTTCCAGCAACATCAGCCATTGCCCTTGAATACATGCATGATGATGAATCACAAAAATATTAATTAGTGTCACATGTAACTAACTATACCCAAATAACTGAAATTTAATATTCAAACAACAACAACAACAATAATAATAATAAAGGAAGAAATTAAGAAGAAACGTCTCATCATAAAAACAAAACAAAAAAAAAACATGAAATTTAGAGAAAAAAATAAAGAGTTTGAAAAAAA
>BMAC01000622.1:50646-79029 GCA_014905375.1 Phtheirospermum japonicum | reverse complement strand
ATATATATATATATATATATATATATATATATATATATATATATATATATATATATATATATATATATATATATATATATTTGTTTCTTTGTTTTACTATTAGTTAATGAAGAAACAAAGAGCAAAGAGATCGTCATATCCACCAGAACCGAAGAAAATGTATGTTGACGTGCATAAGACAACCGGACTTTCATCAGTTCGTGAGGAATTGTTGAAGTTCAATGTTAATCGATTGAAAGCAGAAAGACTGTTGCTGGAGATACGGGAGTAGATGCCGCAGGTTCAGATAGTGATTTTGTTGACAAGATTTTGGAGAAGGTGAAAAAGGTACCGGGCACAAAGACAGTTGAAAAAAACGTTGTTGAATCAAGCAACAAGGTGCCGGTTGAAGAACATAAGAACGCCGATTCTGTTTTACATAAAGATAAAAGGAAGGTGAAAGAGATGTCAGGAGAAAAGAACGTGTGGGTGTCAGGTGACACTGATGTTGCTGTAGAGAAAGATAAACCGAAGGTAAAGAAGATTGTGATTTTCAAGAATGTTGTGGAAAAGGACGTTGAGAAGGGTCGGGGTTTAGGAGATGAGGAATCCTGTGTAGATAAAGGTAAAGGGAAGTTGAAAAAGATTGTTATTGTGAAGAATGTTCCGGAGAAGGGTCAGGGGTCATTCGATGAGGTGCTGGTAGAAGCACGCAAAGATAGTGATTATGTTGTGGAGAAATCTAAAGAAAAGATTAAGGAAAAAACTGTTCAGAAGGTTGTCGGGGCAGGTGATGAGGGGCTGGAAAAATCTGTGCCTATGAAGCGCACAAAGAAGTCAAATGATGAAGGAAATGTGAAGAAGAAGAAGAAATCTAAGAGTGTTACTTTAGCCAAGGTGAAAGAAAAGGCAGAACCAGTGAAGGATCTTGTGAAGAATAAAAGGTAAACGAATTATATTTGTTTTTTGTTTTTTATTTTTTATTTATTTTTTTCCTTTTTTACATTATGTATTATAGAACAAACTTAAAGTATTACAAAACAAATTAAATGTATTACATGTTGTCCGATACTTTTATGTGATATGTTTTTTATTTTCCAGTGAAGGTAGCTCTTTGAAGTCTACAAAAAGGGCTGGATACACTTTAGAGAAGCCTTCAAAAAAGTTAAGGTAATATACTTATGTTTTATATCATATCTGATTTGTTTAAATTGTAAATTATGTTCTTTAGGCATTAGTAAATATAGTTAATGTATTACATAGTCTAATGTGTAAACTTTTTTTATTCTTATATTAGGTTTGATCGGGATTTTTCAAATCAATCAAGAGTTTTGTCGTTGTCAGAGCTTGTTCAAAGTTTTAATCGTGTACAAATTTCTGATCTTGAGAGTATAGGGTTTGGGGGTTTGACGAGATTAATCTTTGTGAAAAAGGTTTCACATTCGTTGGTTACGTGGCTTGTGGAGAATTTTAACGGGTCGAGTAGGATGTTAAGCATTAGTTCTTCTATTAGGTTTGTTGTCACAAACTTTGATATATGTGATATTTTTTTGTTGCCGACGGACACTGGTAATAGTGTGATTGAGTCGCGGGAGGGAGAAGTCTGAGTTGGAGATTTACTTTTTAGATAGATATGGTATACAAACTGAGTCGCCCGTTTCCAGTTTGAAAGATATTCTACAGAAAAACTTTTCTGAAGGAGGTGAAGCGGTTATTTGTTCTGTATGCTCTGTCCTCTTTTTTAGCCCCATCTGCTAATAGAACCGTGACTTTCAGTGCTTCGCGGTCTATATATGATGTCAATAGGATAATTACTTTTGATTGGTCATCATATGTGCTAAAAACTTTGTGTGAGTCTTTGAGCAAATACAAGAA
This sequence comes from Phtheirospermum japonicum, assembly GCA_014905375.1. NCBI lineage: Eukaryota > Viridiplantae > Streptophyta > Magnoliopsida > Lamiales > Orobanchaceae > Phtheirospermum > Phtheirospermum japonicum. The sequence continues at coordinate 77,175 of BMAC01000622.1, read as the reverse complement.
CATGAAGGTTGTAAATGTGAGTGGGTGTGTGTTGGCTCTTACATTTATTTATTTATTTTCACCGTTTTAAGTGGAAAGGGAGTGTTGAGCCTACGACACTGTCATTGATCCAGCACTGGAATTCTGAAAGGTTTAGCAAAAGGATGACTGAAGAAATCTTGAGAGGGGGCTTTGGGGATGGTGAGATTATTCATGATTTATATCTGATTAGTAAAAAAAACCATACGAGTTGTGTGCATCAAAGGGTAAGAAGTGCAAGAGTGATGGAGAGGGTCGGCCGTGCAAGAGTGATGGAAATGGCACAAGCACGAGGTGTTTAAAATTTGATCTATCCGATGACGATCCTGATGATTTAGATCTTTGCAATGAAGCTAAGAATGTAAGTTATTATCTTTTTGTGTAATTTTCTTGTATTACTGTACATATTTATAGTATATTTTATAGAAAAAGTGAAAGTATCACAAAATGAATGAATAGTATTAGAAAATATATTAAAAGTATCACAGAACACACTTATTTTGTATCATAAAAGTAGTATCATTTTTTACAATATTTGATCATGTATCACAAAATATATTAAAAGTATCAGAAAAGATATTTAAAGTATCACAAAACACACTTATTTTTGTATCACATAAATAGTATGAATTTTTACAATATTTGATCAAGTATCACAAAATATATTAAAAGTATCAGAAAAGATATTTAAAGTATCACAAAACACACTTATTTTTGTATCACAAACTTTGTATGAATTTTTACAATATCTGATCAAGTATCACAAAATGTATTAAAAGTATTAGAAAAGATATTAAAAGTATCACAGAACACACCTATCGTATCACAAAAATAGAATCATTATTAAAGTATTTTTATAATTTGTAATTTATATTATATATTTTTCATTATTTAATAACAGGTGTCATTTATATTTTTTGTGTATATAGGAAATGCATAAGATATTTCTGTTCTTGAAAAGAGACATTGATGTTGTTACGAAACATCATATGAAGCGTTTAGTGGCGATGAAAGATAAACTGAGAAGTAGTCACGAGTCTGCTTCAGCTGATGTGACTCACTTTAGCGAGTCTCCAACATCTAGTCAGACATTATTTTTTGATCCATCGTTCCTTAAATGCGTTGATGATATTATGGCTCAATTCTATGTAATGAAGAAAATGGCTGAAGATATGCCCGATTTCGAGCTGTTGACTCCTGAGCGAGATGAAAAGAATGATGCTTTTGCGACTGATGTTGAGATTACGAACGCAATAAAGTCAGTTACTTCAAATATTCCTATAGGAACTGTTCAGCCAACTGAGTCACTTGACTTCTTGAATAGATGGGTTATTGATGAGAATGTTGGTTATGTCTCTCAATTTATGTTGACGAACAAGAATATCCTTTCAAGCATGGATCCACACCATAGAGAAATCGTTGACTACTGCCTCTATGATTTTGGTACCGTACAAAAATAATTGTAAGTTATTTTTAATAATATCACATATTTTACTTTTTTGTATTGATTTTATGATTATTATTTTTAATAATATTTATTTGTTTTTGTTTTTTGGCAGTGAGTGGATGTTTAGATTTCATAGAGTGTATACCATCCTAAGAGAGGACATGCAATCTTTGAATATTGCAAAGAGGATTTATTCAACTGTTATTGATGCTTGGTCATTGAGGTTGAACTCTACCGAAAGTGGTGAGAGTTGTCGTCATATTTACTTCAGCACTGGCAGTAGTGTAAGTTCTCAATTTTTAAATTAGTCACATTTATTTATGTTTTTTTTATTTATTCTATTTGTAAAACTTTTAATTTTTGCCCTTTTCTGTTTTTATTTTTTTTTAAGTTGAATATGGCAAAAATTGTTGATGGGATTCTGATGGACGAGGAGAAAGCTCTTGAAAGTTCAGTTAACATTCGTGGGTGTTGACAGTTGTGGCTTCATTTATTTAATGTTGATTTTAACAAGTTTGAAATGGTAAGTCTGTTAATTATTTTACAATATTTCTATTTGAAACATTTTTTTTCTAAAATAGTTGATGAAGTAACAATATTAGTATGACAGAACATACTTATTTTTCTATTACAAAATTAGTATGAATTTTTATAATATCTGATTATGTATCACAAAATGTATTCAAAGTATCAGAAAAGATATTAAAAGTATCACAGAACATACTTATTTTTGTATCACAAAATTAGTATGATTTTTACAATATCTGATTAAGTATCACAAAATGTATTAGAAGTATCACGGACACACTTATTTTTTGAATTACAAAATTAGTATGAATTTTTTCTTTTGAATTGCAGATCTTTGTTCCCATTCTATACAGTGAGCATTATTTTTGTGTTGTGATCTACACTCCTATGAAAAAATTACAATATTTGGACAACCGCAAGTGAGATTGTTTTGATCGCTGTGAGAAAGCAGTTAAAATTGTGGTAAGTCATATTTTATTTATAACGATTGATCCTTATTTTAAAGTATTACAAAACATGTTAAAAGTATTATATAACATGTTAAAAGTATCACAAATTTAATTTTCGGTCTGTTTTTTATTTTCCAACTTTTTGGCTTTGTTCTAACATATTTATTTTCCATATAGGCTAAAGAAATGACAGCTTTTATGGAATCAAAAAATCATCCATGTGTTGCCGATATAAGGAATTATATTTTTGAAAATATCTCTTTTCTCTGGCAAACGAGGAAGCAAGATCAAGATTGTGGTGTTTATCTAATACACCATATGAAGCATTTCAATGGCGTCTCATCCGAGTCTATTAAAGGTAATTTTTTTTTCTTTTTTCTTTTTTTGATTTTGTTAGTTTTGGACAGTAAGGATTGTATTGCAGTTTTTAAGTTTTATTTTCTACTTTTTGAAGGCTCCAATTCGGCATGCTATTAAGGCTGAGGTGTGTGCAACCCTAATCTCGAGTCCTTTCAACTCTGTTCGTGCTATTGTGCTTAAGGAAGTAAAAGACTTTTATGAAGAGAAACCAGAGTTGAAACGACAAATTGCTGAAAAAAGAAAAGTTGATGCTGCAATTTACAAACGTAAGAAGTGAGTGTGTTAAGCACATTTTGTGTGCCAGAAACAATTTTAGTTTTTTCTGATGGATGTGTACATGTTTGGATTTTTTTTTGATATTTTGGCTATGTTTTCGCTAGGATGCAGGTGGTTATATTGATGTCTGTTTTGTGAAGTTCTTTTAGATGGATATGTTTTTTTGGAGGCAGGTGGTTTGTTTTTTTTTTTTTTTTGATATTCTGGTTATGTTTACTCTAGGACTCAAATGGTTCTTAGATTGATGTCTATTTTGAGAAAGTTTTTTTAGATTGATATGTGTGTTTTGAAAGTAGGTGGATTTTTTTTGGATATTTTGGCTATGTTTTTCGCTAGTATGGAGGTGGTTTTTGATGGAATGTATACGTTGGTTGGGGAATCTTTTTAGATATCACCTATGTTTTTGTTTAAAAAAATTTAGATTAATATGTATGATTTATTTTTTTGAATGTGTTTTTTGTTTGTTTTGCTTATTGTTCATTTTTTTACAATATCATAATTTGATGAATTTTTAGAATCACACTTATTTTTCAAGTATCGCAAAATATATTAAAAGTATCACAAAACCCAATTATTTTTCTATCACAAAATTAGTATGATTTTTATAATAAATGATCAAGTATCGCAAAATGTATTAAAAGTATCACAAAATGTATTAAAAGTATCACAAAACACAATTATTTTTCTATCACAAAAATAGTATGATTTTTATAATAAATGATCAAGTATCGCAAAATGTATTAAAAGTATCACAAAATACAATTATTTTTCTATCACAAAAATAGTATGATTTTTATAATAAATGATCAAGTATCGCAAAATGTATTAAAAGTAACGAAAATATATTAAAAGTATCACAGAACATTAAATCACAAAATTAGTATGAATTTTTACAATATCTGATCAAGTATCGCAAAATGTATTAAAAGTATCACAGAACAAAATTATTTTTTATATCACAAAACTAGTATGGATTTTTATAATATTTGATCAAGTATGGCAAAATGTATTAAAAATATCAGAAACGACATTAAAAGGTGATCATTGTATTACATATTGCTCACGAAAAAATGTAAAAATATTTTTTTTAAAAAATGAACTAAATCAAATAGGGATTTGGTGTCTTTGATCCGAATTCTTTACTGACAGTTGCTACGTTGGAGTTTTTTTTTACTTCTTCTTTTAAGTGGTCCCATTACCATTTTCGATCTCCCCTTGTTTTTCGAGCGTTGAGGATCAAGAACTTAATTTTTCGAGCTGCTTGTTTTGTCGAATTCTTCATTTAGCTCAATATCTACGAAGGTTTTTGTGAGTTCATTAACTGCAATACAATCTCTACGATATCCTGTGTCCACAATCCTTCGGGCTCCTTTATGTGATTGACATTGCATTAAAAAATTATAATATTTTCTTGTCATCTCATGTCGCCAAGGAAAAAAATCCTCCTGGTTTTTGACATTCGTACTTTCGACACTTAATTTGTCCCAAATTCCAGATCTTGCCATCTTCGTCCATCGTTTCTTGACATACACACCTGGAATTTTCCATGCATATTGAAAACCCTTAAAACATGACAACATAAAAATTCACATTCTTCCATCTTCTTGCATGAACATGGAACGAGATGGGTTCTCGGATCGAAAAACAAACGATGTATCATTGCACAGTTGTCATTAGATGAAACGTCAAAGACCTTCATTAATTCATCTTCATAAAATAGTGTGCACGTCATAGAAAGGCCGGTTATAAATTCACTCTCAAAAACTCTGAAAAGTGATATTGTGTACACATGGGCAGCGTGTTTTATGATTGGTATTGAATTTAAGGATGACGTTGGAGCAGATGAATTCTAGATTTTCCTCTATTCTCCTCCAATTCTCTAACATTCATTTTCAATACTCATAAAAATGAGTCAGGCTCGTCGTCTTTTTCACATTGTACCCGAGTGCATTATTTGTACTTTTACTTCTTTGTGATGATAACATTCCGGCAGAGATACACCACCTCTCTCTAAAGGTATATAAACGCTGAAACCAACTATTATCTTGCAGATCAAAATCCGAAATCATTGATTCCCAACAACGTTGAAATTCATTCTCATCAACACAACCTAACATATATTCTTATAACAAACTATTAGATTTATAATTTAAAGTATCACAAATTATAAGTAAATGTATTACACATACTACCAGCAGTATCAGAAAAGTAATATTTACTTGTATAAGTTTTTACATAAAATTATTACACGTAATTGTAACAAAAATAAAATCAATATATATTTTTACGTACCTCTCAAATATTTGTTAAATATGACTTTTAATGCCTCATCATTTTTCAGTTTCCTGAACCGGGCTATTGCATTTTGATAGAGGTGCCACAAGCAAAGACGATATTTTGTTGTGGGATAAACCTACAAAAACAGATAAATAAAGTATTAATAAATGTATTACAAAACTATCTGAAAGTATCACAAAACTGCTCTTAAGTATTACAAAATAAAGTAAGAGTATAAACCTTCTCTATTGCTGTAGAAATTGCAAGATCTTGGTCTGTGAATATAGTTACTGGACATTGGCCTCTCATGGACTTTTAAAAAGTTTCAAACAACCATTCAAATGACTCTGTCTTTTTATCGGCAAGAAATGTACATGCAAATATGACGTTGTTCTTGTGATTGTTCATACCAACAAAAAGAGCACATACTAGGTCATACCTATTTGTACGATATGTTGTATCAAACACAACAACATCTCTATACAGCTTATAATCTTCTTTCATCATTGAGTCTCTCCAAAACAAGCTACATAATCTCTTGTCCTCATTCAATCTGACTCTAAAGAAAAAGTCGTCTTCAGTAGAATCTTATTGAGATAGAATATCGACAATTCTTTGCACATCTCCACCTTGTATCTTTTGCATTTTGTAACGTGCCACGTAATTCAGGTGATCTTTCACTGTATGCCCAAGGTTTTTTTCACCACCTGCCTCCTGGGCCATGTAATGGTAAGAATCCATCGTTCTCATCCCTTAATATATCATACTTTCTATCGCTTTGCCTTTTCCTCTGTAATTTCTCTTTCTGATATATGCCAATGACCCCATTATGTTCGAGTGAGCGGGTGGTTATGTTATTCAACGTGAAGAAGAACTTCATATTCTTGTATATCTTTATCCAACTTGATCCTTATTAACGCTTTACAATCCATCCGTGTACTAACAACTTTTTTTCTTCTCCCCACAACATTCCCTGTTTTCGTAACATTTTTCCCGGTGCAAGAACAAACAAAATATTTCTCTCTCAATTGTCCATCCGTATTCTTTTTGTCCGTTGACTTGCGCACGTTAAATCCCACCGCACGAGCGTGATCACAATACAAATCATAAAGTTCCTCTATTGTTTTTCTTCTTATCCCCATTAAAGATCCCCTTATGTCCACTGAATCATTTAATTTTGCAAAAGCATTAAAAAGTATTTTAAATACTACCAAAAGTATCAAAGATAGTAATAAAAGTATTAAACAATTAGAAAGTGCAGTAATAACTTCAACCAAAATAGCATTTATAAAGTATCACAAATAGTATGAAATGTATCACAAACGGTACTAAAAGTATTACACAGTTATAAATTGCAGTAATACCTTCAACCAAAACAAAATTTATAAAGTAACACAAATAGTATGAAAAGTATCACAAACGGTACTAAAAGTATTACACAGTTATAAATTGCAGTAATACCTTCAACCAAAACATAATTTATAAAGTATCACAAATAGTATGAAAAGTATCACAAACGATACTAAAAGTATTACAAACTGTACTAAAAGTATTACACTATTAGAAAGTGCAATAATACCTTGGTCCATATCTTCTTCTCTAATTGATATAGGAATACAATCAGCACTATGACATCCTTCATCCAAAACATCATTACAAAGTATCAGAAATAGTATCAAAAGTATCACAAACAGTACTAAAAGTATTACAAAGATAGAAAATATGGTAATATATGTGTCCGTATATTCTGCAATAGTATGAATTTCCTCCATATCTTCAACTATTGAACTATTTTCCATATTTTTTGCAGTATATGAATGTCCTCCATATGCATCAACAAAAATTAAAATTAATAGAGAAAATATATATCGAATCAATTTTTCCCCAAATTTGGCCATGCCTAAATTGAGAAGAGATCTTATTTACCTGAAACTGGATTCGAGTCAGAGATGCAAAAAAGGGGATTCCTGATCCCTAGTTTTGCTTCGATTTTTCGTGGTTTTAAACTCAAATTTATGCTTCGATTTTGTGCTTTTGTACTTGAGCGTTCATCCTAAAACCGCTTGATTTTGTCTTCAAGTTTCAGAAATTCGCCTGTTTGGAGAAATTCGCAGGTTTGCCCGTTTTCGTGTTGAATTTGCTGCAGAAATTCGCAGGTTTTGGCGATGAATTTGGAGAAATTTGAGAAAACGAGAAGTTGGGGGATTTGGGGGTCCGGTTCCTGAGACCGAGTGTGGGCTAGGGGTTTAGGTATGTGTATGGGTATGGGTCCGGTTCCTGAGACCGAGTGTGGGTTGGGGGTTTAGGTATGGGTATGGGTATGGGTCCGGATCAATTTAATAAAATAGTAAAATGTGGTCTCATTCTATGAGACCGGTCTCACCCAAGACCTACTCCATAAGTATATATAAAATATATATATACACACACACACATTATAATTAAGTGTATTAAAAAATTCATAAGTTTTAAGAATAAATAAATAATAATTAAAAATACATTATTTAATTTACACATCACAATTCTTTTTATAAATTATTAACTATTTACATATCTATAGGCTTTGTCAAAATAAAATGTTTCTATCTTTTTCTTTGTCTCAATTATTTTCTACTTTTACTCTTGATATTGAATATAAAGTTGACCATTTCTAAAAATTGGTGAAACACGGAATTGGGTATTTATTTGTTGTTTAATGTTAATATAATAAAATATTTATTTTAATACTGAACCAAATAATGTTACCAAAAGATAAATATTTTATTGTGAAAATGAAAATAAAAACAAATAGAGGAGAGTATAAAGTTTTTTCTAAAACTATATTATTTGAAATATTTTAATAAAAAATTAACGGTGAGGGTATATTAGATTTGATAATATATACAATAAATTTTTATTTAAAATAAAATCATATTTTACAAATAATAAAAAAAATTACACATATGCAAATAAGTTGAAAAATAAAAAATTTGAAAACATAGAGCATCTCCAGATGTGTAATATCATATTAGAATACAATTTGAGACCCATGGAAAAATTCAAAAAATCTCAAATGTATCATGCATTTTTATCTTTGTAAATAATATCATCTTATAAAATAAATATATGTTCCACCTTCAATATTAGTTAGCTAACATGTGAAACAAGAAGTCACTGTATGATAAAAGATTTAAATAAACACTATAATTTGGTGGAGAATATAATAAGGACAAATGCAAAATGAAATTTTTTAAAAATTGAATTAGGAACCATTATGAATTCTAAAAATAAAGATCAATTTCATTTGAATAATTATTCAAGGTTTATGGAATAAACCTTAAATTACACGTGCATTTTCAAAAAATTTAGAAAATCTCGTCAAAACAGAAAACCACATGCATAAAGGAAGACTGAAAAAAAATTATTACAACAAAAAAATTAAAATTTTATTTCATTTGTAATTCATAGAATAAAAAATAAAATACACATATTGAGGAAAAGTACCCCATTCGCCTCTGTGAAAGGTTCAACAATCACCACAACTCATTTTTGGTAGTTTATAAAACTCCACTTGACAGCTCAATTCAATCATACACATAAATCAATCATAGATTAAAAATTATAATTGGAAATCAAAATTAAAGTTCATATGTCAAAATTTTGGGACATTTAAGAATGAATATTAGAATGATCGGGATAAACTGAAAGTAATTATAATTAGAAATCAAAACTAAAGTTCATATGTAAAATTTTTGGGAGATTTAAAAATGAAGATAAGAATGATCAGGATACACTGAAAGTATTTTTTGGAAGATTTTAAAAGAACAAAGATATAAAACAAATTAGTATAGATAAAAACTAGTGTTTTAAAACACCTATCACACAACACATTGCGTTTTTTATCCCAACATCACGTAGCGTAAATAGCATTGTATAATGCGAGCTATTTGAACATGTTATTTTAATATTAAAAAAATAATTATATATTTCTTGTGAGTTATTTTTAATATAAAAATAATTTATTTTCTCAAAAAATATAATTTGATATATAATCTCAGTATAAATAGCGTGTGGCCTTATTCAACTATTGGATATTTCAACCGAAAATCAACCCTATTTACTAATTCTACCAAATGACACGTGTCATTGTCTGGTAATTCCAGAATCTGATGTGTCACCCTATTATAAATTGTATTAAAATACTTCCTTTTTTAGTTTTTTTTTCTTGGTATAAAATAGCACTTTTTTCTATAATATTATTTGTGTTCTTTCAATCTAGGGTTTAGGGTGCGCTTGGAAACAAGCGGAACTTTTTTTTTGTCCAGCTGGCAAAACAAAAAAGGGTGGAAAAATGAATGGTTATAAAGGTAATATTTTATACGGAAAATATCCAAAAAAAAATTTCATTTTCTCTCTCTCATTTTCACYCTTTCTCTCCCAATTTCATCTTCATTTCACCGTCCATTCACAGCAATATGGTGCATATCCAATTAACCAAAACCCTCAATTACGACTCAATTCAGAAAATCATCACCACGAAACACATAAGCATTGACGTCTTCTTTTTCGCCATAAACCAATTTCACAGATTCTGACACCCTTGAACCTGCTCACCGCCTAGYTAGGCYCGCCATAAGGGAAAACCAGCGAATCACTCCTCCCGCACGGGCTCATAATCGGATCCACGCCCGGGTTGTCGAGAAACGGGTACTGATGGCACTCATCGCCAAACTCGCTGTTATTCAGTACGGTGGCGGCATACGAGATGGGCCTGGGCCTGGGCCGGGCCAAGTGGAGGCCGCCATTGTTATTGGGTATCATCTTTCTGGGTGGATTGTGGGGGAAAGAGGGGTTGTTTGGCAGGACGGTGTGGGAAAAGAGGGGTGAAGGGTTTGGAGAAGGGGACTTTGAAGGGAGGCCCGAACGGGCCTTGGCCTGGTTGATGTAAGAGAGCAAAAGGGCGTCGGGCTAAAAGCTAGCCGTATCATCTCCTTGTCGCCTTGGTCTTGTATCTAGGGTTTGGATCCTCGACATTACTGTTTTCGTGTCCTCGTACGCATCCATGGCGGAAAGTGTGTGTGAGTGTGTGTTTTTCTCCCAACTGTAAAAAATAGATAGTAAAAAAGAAAGAAAGAAAAAAAAAGTGAAATTTTTTCTAGAGAGAAATTGTGTTAGTAGAGCAGGTTTTAGTTTGATTAATAAGAAAATTATCTTTTCATATGGATTGTAAAAATAATTAAATATATTTATATTGGTTATTTGTATAACTTATACCAAAATATGAGTTGAATTAATTTTATATTCAATCAAATATCAAAAGTCATATAAATCATACTCAATCATTATTTCTTCAAAAAAGTTTCATCTCCCTAAAATATTTTTTTCACTATTATCTAGCAAAACGAAACGAAACGAAATGAAAGGATATCCAATCGCACCCTTAGTCTACTTTCTCTCTTTCCAGCAACCCTCCTCACACGCCGATTTTCTCCTTTTCTTCTTTCTCCAGTTAAACAAATAATTTCTTGAGCTTTCACCTTCATCTCCCCATTTCAACTTCGAAAGCCAAAATATTTTTTTAAAGTAATTAGTGTCTCTATTAATCATTCAATGGTGGGTGTTTTTTATTTTTTCCAAGATTTTTCGTGTTAATTTATTATTTTTTCTAATACAAAATATGCATTTTACTCCTGTTGCGATGCATATATTAAGATCAAGTCGGATCTGTTCAAACAAATCTTCGATCTAAACTGGTGAACTGATTTCTATTTTTTGATTTTAAAAAAAATCTTCGATCTATACTGTATTACTCCGATGCATATATTACTCCTGAATTTCTTGGTTTCGGGTTTCTATTACTTTTTTCTCGGTATTTAAACAAATATTTTTTTTTTGTTTTAATGATGAGTTTTTGTATTCTGGATTTTACGGATAAAAAAACCCGATGACTGAGGGACCCATAAAAACCACCACCAACGCCGCCACAAGAAGTGGTAATAAAACCCATAATCGCGATGAGAAAGAAAATTGCATGTTCTCTCAATTTCTTTCTTAATCCTTACTTTATGAATATTGCCACCATTTATATATAATTAAAAAATCAGGGCTTTTTTTTTTTTTTGTGAGATGGAGTTTGAATTTTTGTGACTAAAAGTGAGAGAACAAGATAAATGGAGTGTGAGAAGAGAAAGCGAATGAGGTTTGTTATTATTATTATTATTGCTATTATTGTTATTGTTTGTTGCTGCCTCTCTTTCATAAGAAGTTTTTAAATTTCATGCCAAAATGGAAACGTAATAATCACACTTAATGTTTTTCCTGATGGTTATGATTCTTTAGTGTACGCGGTCTTCAAACCCTTAATAATAATTAAGGTAATTAATGCAGTATGAACTCCTTAATTTAGGATATTGGAATTTGGCTTAATATGTCATTAGTGCCTAAAGAGTAAATTCTGATATGAGCTCAAAATTGGCTTAATATATTTTTTTAATATATTAAGGTTGTCATCTCTTTGTGACATTGTTGATCATAAATAAGTTTTTAATAATTTTAATTAAAAAAACTTCTTTATGCACATACTACAGTTACATGTATAGTTAATTATATTTTGTATTATTGTTTTTTTCCATCCGTAAAATCGCATGTCACGCTTTCAATTCAATAAATAAATCGTTTAATTGTATTATATTTTGTATTATTGATTTCATTCGGCGTTTCTGAAACGAAGTCGGATGGGGAAGTTTTTTTGTTTGATTCTTGTGTAAGTAATTGAATACTACTATTCATATCTCATCCTGCCTGCATAAACTTATATTTCGAATTGAATAAATGTTTACTGCATTTCTGTAATGCCATATGGTAATTTCATTTAAGGAGACCTACTAGGAAACTTTTTCTGGAACGGGTGGCTCCTGATTTAGAGATTTTCACCCATCAAGTAGCTTGATTATCATAAAGAGTTACGGAAACAATTTTCTTGTATGAAAATGTTTCTGGGCATAACACGTCGAAATGGAAACTATATTAGAAGATCAAGCTGTTGGTATTTTTACTTTGTCGGTATATATTGTATTATGTTCTCTAGCTTTGTCGTCATATAATTTACTCTGGCTTATTCGTGTTGCAAAGAGATTATTTATCAAAATTTAATGTAGATTAGGACTTTGTGCTGCAATTGTACAGGTCAGAACCGTGAGAGTGAGCAATGTTTCACTGAGTGCAACTGAACAGGACATTCAGAAGTTCTTTTCGTTCTCTGGGATAATCGAATATGTTGAAATGAAGAGGTTTGATCATAGAACTTCAAATAGTTCTCCCCTTTCATATATAGTTTCAGTTTAACATTTATCCGTGTGATTGTAAAATCTCTACGTGCTGATTCATATCATATATATTATGATTTCAGTGAGAGTGAGCGATCCTAAACGGCATTTGTCACTTTCAAGGAAACTAAGGGAGCCGAGACTGCAGTTCTTCTTACGGTACCGTATTTCCCTGAATTCTATTATATGCTACCTTTGTAGTATTAAAATCAATAGAATGGGCATGATATGTACAGGGGGATTCATAATAATTATTTTTGAACTCTTTGCTAGATTATAGAGTGGAGGTCCTTTGAGAAATTGTTGTTTAGGAAACTAGATCTATTGTTGATATATCTGACCATGGATTATGTAGTGATCGAAATATCAGGAACTGTCACTAGCTGTTGCAAAGTTATGAATAAAATGATCTGATCACTTTCATGTTTTGATTCTTATTGTTAATAGTTTGATATCTCCTATCAATTATTATTATTTGTTCATTTTATTTTATATTTTTTTAAAGTCTATGTTTTAAAATTTAAATATTGTTTTTTATATTATCTTTCTATATTAATTTGTATCAGTGTATTAGATAAGTTTGTTAATGGGATTTTCTATATTAATTTGTATCAGTGCATTAGATAAGTTTGTTAATGGAATTTGAGGTTCGTAATTTCTTCACTTCTCGCAGGAATAGCCGGAGCAGTAATGGTGCGGCGCAGAAGGCTCTTTGGATGGTTGAATTTGTAGCTAGAGCAGTAATTGTTGAATTAGTAAAGAGGGTAGTTTTGAATTTATGGTTGTGAAAAAGGAAGCATATAATCAAAGTAATCAATCCTTGGGAATTGGGACAAGAATTGGGGATTGATTGAGAATGAGATCTACTAAGTAGACCCATCATCCCCCACTTTATAGAATGATGATCGACATTTGGCTTTTTATAATCACTTTTCCTTTTCCTTTTCCTATTTACTGTAATACATATATACTTGCTTACAAGAACGAACATTCCAAACGTTAAAAGAAAGCTTGATCCTGGCACTTTGCTTTTCATGGTTCCCTAATATTATGCTATAGTTTAATCATAGATTTTGTGGATCTTTGTTTATTTGTTTTTTACTTTAAAGTAATGGTGACATGTTAGAAAAATAAAATCAAAATTATAATATATGGAATTTCCTTTTTAACAGCAAATTACTGATTTTAAATCCTTAAATTAACTATACCCTTTTTTATGCATATCTTTTGGTTTCTCCAATTTCATTCTAATAAATGACACCGTCAATCACGATATTACCGCAAATGCTACTACTATCTAAAGATTTGTGTATATTTTCCAAATATGGATAGTTAAACAAACAGCCGTTCAGATTTGAGAATATTACAAAACCTTACGGAAAAGTATGAATATTATAGAAAACCCATTGAGTTTTGCAATTACATCCCTTTATTTTTTTATATATATTACAAATAATCAGACAAAAGTTGGAACTATTTGTAGTAATTATTAAAAATTAGGCTATACCTGAATGATATTTGATTGTAGTGATTAAAACTCATCAAGTTAAGTAGTCAACTAACGATTTTGAGAGTTTTTTTGGTTTTCTTCCTTTTTTTTCAAATTATATCCTCTTTTTAAAGATTTCTTTTCTTTTGTCACACATTTTTGTGATAAACTATATATATTGAGTTTTGATTTTTATTTAAATAATTTCTTAATTTAATAATGACTAATAAGCTAACAATTATTATCAATGATGTATATATATTAAAAGCGAAAAAAAAAAGCAGTGAAAGTTTAGGTGGGAAACATTTTTGTTTCCATATTACTAAATTTGTTAATCTGATTTCCGGCTTATTATATGTTTAAGGTTTAAGAGGAGTTTAATATTAATGATATTATGAAATTAATATTATATTGATGATTTTTAGTGAATTCTAAATCTTTGTTTAAATTGCTATATTTTAGGTTTTTTTTTTTTCAGATGATAGTGTTGTTTTTACAATCTTCGTTTTTGGTGAACTGGTCCAGCTCCTCTTGCATCGCCCTTATCCAGAACTCATCCTTGAGTGCATCCTCCACTCGCTTGGGCTCTATTTTAGAAAGATACAAAGACTCACGAATCTTAGAACAATTAGTAGACAGACATACGTACCTGACCATCTCCTTGAAATTTATCTGTCTCCGTCTTGTACTCCTTTCGTCTAAATCACTGATAATTTGGCCTACGGGGTGGTTTTTCTGGATTCTGGATGGAATATCCCTCTGATGAAGATCAATGGGATCAGCTGGATCTTCTTCTTCTGAGTTAGAATCAGATTCTGCGGCGGCTTGGCTTGATGTTGGTTCTGATGTTGGTATCCCACTATCAACATTGGTATCAACATCACTCAGCTCTCTGGGTTCAGCACCTGCATCTCTGTTCTCAATACATGCACTATCATCTGAAGTAGGAGTGACATTTCCTTGAGGATTTTGAACATACACAAGATCATTATCCTCGATAGGTTTGACTCCACTCGTTAGATCATCGAACTTGACATTTACTGACTCAAACATGCTTCGAGTTCTAAGGTTAAACAACCTATATGCATGACTATTTTGGGAATAGCCCATGAAAAATACACTTATCACTTTTTGAGTCCAGTTTAGCTAGGTGATTTCTATCGTTGAGCACATAGCAAATACATCCAAATACATGAAAATAGCTCAAGTTCGGTTTTTTACCCATCAACAACTCATAGGGAGTAGCACTTGACCCTGGTCTAAAATAAGCCCTATTTGTAATATGACATGCAGTGTTCATTGCTTCAGCCCAAAAATGTTTTGTTATGCTATTTGAAATGAGCATAGTTCTAGTCATCTCAGCGAGAGTCCTATTTTTACGTTCGGCTATGCCATTTTTTTGTGGAGTAATAGGTGAAGAAAATTCATGACTTATGCCCTCAGAAGTGCAGTATTTAGAGAAAGATGCATTTTCAAACTCTTTTCCGTGATCAGTTCTAATCCTACCAATGTTCACATTAAACCTTACACACAGCTTCTTTGCAAGTTTTTTGAAAGCCTCAAAAGTTTCAGATTTTTCTACACATACCTCTTACCACCAAGGCTCTCAACCTCAAGTGTCCCATGAGATCCATATGTAGAAGTTCAAAGCAAGATGATGTAGTAAGACTTTGCTGGACTGGATGTGGTACTCTTACCTGCTTTCCTTTCTGGCATGGCTCGCACACTGGAATAATCTTGGTGTTGAGCTTAGGCAGTCCACTCACAGCTTCTTCTTTGGCCAACTTATCCATCATCTTGTAATTCACGTGTCCAAGCTTTTGATGCCATAACTCAGCATCACTTAATTGGGACAGTCTGCAAAAAGCATCACTTTTAATTTGGTAGCAATTATCTGAAGTCCTTTGACCAGTGAGAATACATGGTCCATTCTCCTCATAGACTTCACACTTTTCACGGTTGAATTTGACACTAAAACCTCCGTCGCATAGTTGACTTATGCTAATCAAATTTGCAGTAAGTCCTTCTACCAGCAGAACATTTTCAAGAGTTACAATGCCGGGAACATGGAGTGTTCCTTGGCCAACAATTTGGCCATTCGCGCCTCCACCATCTTGACTTTTCCACCTCGAAATCTGAAAATGTTGGAAAGTAGCTCTTCTGACCCAGTCATATGCTTGGAGCACCACTGTCGAAATACCAGGCTCCAGGGACGTGGGACTTCAGGGAGGTATGGATCATGTTGCACTTGACGTTATTTTTCTTGACCCACACTTGTTTGAATCTGGTGTTGGTATTGATGTTGGTATGACGGAAACCAACATTGGATTTAGCAGCCGCATTAGTTCTATGAAAATTCCTTCTCTCGCCTATGATCTTCCAGCAAAAAGGCCGAATGTGTCCAGGCTCGCCACAATAATGGCACACGAACTGTCTTCTTCTCTTCTTGTGCCTCTTGGGTGATTTCTGCTCTTGACTTGAGGAATGTGACGGCTGAATCGATTTAAATCCAATTCCATGCTTCGAGGTTTCTGGGAAGCTTATCTCTAAGATTTCATCAAGCTTCGCCTTGCCTTTGTTCAGGTTTGATATGGTACCTTGGACCTTTTTCAGCTCAGTTCTCACCTTCTCTAGCTCAACATCCTTCTTGGTGAGTGATGTTTCTAATCGAACAATTATGTCAGTCTGATCAGCCTTTTCTTTTGTTAATTTCTATACTTCTTTCACGAGATCCTTGACTTTGAGTACCTGTTTTCCCCAACTAACAAACAGTTGATGGTGCTCAACACTTAGCAGCTCGTACTCCTTATGGTAATCAGTAGTTTCAACATTCAAGCACACGATGTTGGTTTCAAGGCTATCAACATGGACATCGTCGTCCCAAACAACATGGGTAAATAAGGATGGAACAGGTTCAGTTGACTCGTAATCATTGACATCCTCAGTGAAATCAGTAGCAACCATGCTTTTCTTCCTAAGAGTGTTAGGACACTCATTTTTGTAGTGTTCCCAACCTTTACATTCATAACACTGCACTTCACTGAGAGGTCTCGTGGGATTGGATACGTTTGGAATTGAGGAAGTGGACTGAGATCTGGGAAGAGCACGTCCAGTGAATTTTGGCGTTGACATCTGTGGCCTAGTCTTCGTATTTGAGCCTCCAAGACTATTCTTCATCTTCAAGAAACTGTTGAAACGTTGAGTAACAAATGACAATTCGTCTTCACCAAGGGTAGTGGATTCCATCTTTTTCAGAATTCCATTGAAATCAAAGTCCTCTTCATCTTCATCGTTATCTGGATTAGTCTCGGAAGAAAAGGCAACATTCTTCTCTTTTGAGTTGGAACCAAGGTGTTCCATCTCATACTGCTTAAGGTTTCCAACTAAGGTGTTGAATTCAATGTTATCAACATCTTTAGACTCTTCTATGGCAACCACCTTCATATTATATTTTTTTGAAATAGACCTGAGCAGTTTTCCTACAAGACGAGAGTTAGTTATTGCCTCACCAAGTTCTCTGCATTCGTTTGTGATGTCTGACAGTCGCATGGCGTAGTCCATGATCGACTCCTTCTCATCCATTCTCATCGCTTCAAAAGTGGACATTAACATTCTCAGCCTTGATTTTTTCACGCTAGCAGTTCCTTCACACACCCTTTGGAGTGCGTCCCAAGCATCTTTTGCTGAATCGCTATTCTTGATAACTCTGTAATAGCTTGCATCAACATAACTGCACAAGGTGTTGATACATTTGGAAGCATTCATTTCGTCAGCAGTCCAGTCTTCCTCCTTTTTTGGGATAGTGTCGCCTTCTCCATCAGTGACACGTGGCTTTTCCCATCCAACGAGGACGGCTCTCCATGCTCGTTCATCAATTCTCTTTAAGTGCCAACGCATCCTTTGTTTCCAGAGAGAATAATTCTCCCCGTTGAGGATCGGTGGCCTTGGGTTGCCTTGAGCATCCATAGCACCTAAAAATAAGGATCAGTACTTAAGAGGTTAAGTAACCCACTCTAGATGCCAATTGTAAAAATCGAAGGTCTATGGTTTTGAAAATAAGTCTCAAATTTACGATGTTGTTATCAATGTTAAACAACATTGGTTAACAACATCGACCAGAGTAAAATAAACAATATGCAGCGGAAAATAAATTTAAGAACACGATTAAAACAAATTCAGTTCACAAGTAAAAGTACTTGTGAACTTGGGTGTACAAACCCGAAAACTATATTACTTTCTTGTTGTTCGGTAAATACAAGAATATTAAGTAATATATGAAAACCAAAGTATCAAAACACATGATACTAAATACTTGTCGCCTAGGTTGAACAAGCTCTTCTCCGTTGGTCACGCAACTTCGAATAACTTGTCGATCTCGATCAATGGCTCCAAGTAGTTCTTCGTGTTCTCCTCTTGCCGTACGTCTTGCGTCTTCTCAAAATCCCGTGCGTAAAAATTCGTGACAAGTTTTAGAATTCTATTGTCTTAAATAGACAATCCTAGAATCCTAAACTTGGTAAACAAGACAAAACAAATCCTAAACACAATCTAGGAAACTAATAAAGTCTTAAACATAAACTAGGAAACACAATATATTCCTAAATCTAGTTTCCTAATTTATTTTGTGCCCAAGAAAGGCAAATAACAAAATAGAAATTATTTCCAAGAATAAATTCCTCGACACATTCCATTTAATCGAACACCCACACAAATAATACAATTGAATTTGTGATTGGTTGTAGTTTACTTTAGGATTTTTTCCAAACACATTCTCAACTCTTAATTTAAAAATAAAAAATCATATCCAGGTTCCTAGGAATGGGGCACCCCTACCAACATGACATGGTTTGACTGGCGATTTGCTTTGATCCTCAATGTTGTACACACAATGGGTGTTGGTGTCGTTCACATAGTAAGTATATCGAGTTTCTCTTCACCCCACACCTGTTCGTGCACGATATCGACAACCGAGGAAAATGGCTTGGTCCCCTTTCGCTAGCGAAACTGGAGAGTTTGGAGGATATATGTTTCTACGTTAGTCCAAGCGGGTCATTTCTCGAGACATGTGCAATAAATGACATGGCGAATAAGATTTACTTTGACAAGTTTCATGGCAAGAGTGGTGTTATGTACTCTTTAACTAGCGGGTGTACCACTCAGTTGAGGGCAATTTCGCTTGTAGAGTTGCTTATGGACTTGCTCATATGGATTGCGGCACTTGGATTAAACCTACTCTTAGTCTTTTTTTTTCAAGTTATACTAGCTGGTCTGCCTTTATTTTTTCTAAAATTAATATTTTACTTGTCAGGTTCTGATGTGGACCAAAATGTCTATACGTGATATTATTTATTATGTGAGGGTATTTGTGGTAAGCGACCTCATTCTTAGGAGAAGGTGTTCCTCCTGGAAGATGGGCGAGCTGTATTGTGTCCTTAAAAAGTGAGCGATCTGGTTTGTGTAGAGTAGCGACCTGTAGTATAGGGATGAGTTCTCATATAGGGTCGTGATCTCTTGTGGTTTGAGCTGTGTACTTGGGCTCGGTTGTGGGATTTATGAATGATAAAGCCCGTGGGCTTATGGTGGTTATGTTGTGTGGTTTTCAGTGGGCTGTATAAAGGGCCCAGGCTTATTGTGTTGAAGAGATTTATTTTATATGGGAACTTAACATGCAGAAAGAGTTCTAATCGAGAGTCGGTTATAGAGTTGTACTATGAATGGAATTATGGTTATAGAAGGTAACCCTAGATTGAGGGAGATCTCTCATATCTCTATATAAAGGGGCGTGTGCCTCTCATTAGATGACTACGTCAATATTGTTTTACTGCATTATTATTCTAATTGTGAGAGGGAAGAGTGTTGATTTCGCTTATTAACTTAAGCGTCGGAGGGCCTTAACGGGCTCAAAATCCGGCCCGTTTGAGGTGCTGTTTTGCAGGACTAGCGAGGTCGTCAAGGTATTTCGTGGAAGGATCAAGAGGTCGCTGTAACGTATCTTGAAGCAGTTTCAGGCCGCTGATCTCTTCTTGAGGTTAGTGCCCCTTTATTTGGTAGTTCAACTTTTTGGACTCATCAAATTGGCGCCGTCTGTGGGAAAGAGGGACATCGAGTCCTTGAGCAAAAGGCGTGAGAGATTTCATAAGCAAAACATGAAGGATAGCAACATAATTCCGAGGACATTACACTATGGTTCTTTGTCAAACAACAAGAAGAAGAAGAATAGATTGGTGGATATTAACGAACAAGACGTGTCGAAGGATGGACAAACGCCTTCTTAGGCGGATCCAGTTGTCCAAGGCACTGGTAACACACCACCGCCTTCCCCCAAGAAGCGTGAGGGAAAAGGGCCGGCGGAAGGTGTGGAGATAAGAACACCGGAGGTGGAGGCGCAGAAAGCGATTCACATAGAGGCGAAAGACGGGGAAGATTTACTGAAGGATAGGCCCTGTCAGAGTAAAAAGGGGTTTTTAGATGGGCTTATGGATTTTATGCCTTTAGAGAAACAGGAGGAGTTACGCAGGTATGTAGCGAGTGAGCTGAGTACTGGGAAGGAAAAAGGTGGTAAATCACATAGCGAGCGAGAGGAGGAGTCGGCGGTTAGAAAGATAAAGCGAGGTGAGAAGTCTCTGTCGAAAAGACTGTCTCAAAAGAGAGGACGGAGTATGCGAAAAAATGAGGATGCTTCTAGTTCCACCTCATCCATAGATTCTCATGTTTGCAAGCGAAGAACAAAAGGGGTGAAAGTGAGGCGAAGTCGTTATAGGCAAAAAAGTCGCCGACACAGTAAACATAATAGTGAAAGCGAGACTCCGACCTCCGACACGAGTAGTGGGTCTCGAGAGAAAACCAAGAAGAGTGGTAATGTGTTTAAGGAGGGAAAGGGGGAAAGCGAGATAGGGACGCATAATAAGGCCTTTAGATATTTACAGGAGGCTATGTTGAAACTAGAAAGGCGAATGGATGGGGAGAAATTTGATGGAGATGAGGGACATCCTTTTACAGAAGATATGATGCACGTGGCAATGCCTAAGAGTTATAAGGCATTGGGATTTCAGTATCGAGGAGTGACGGATCCAGTCGAGCACCTGCAGCTCTTTGAGAATGCAAGGTTGTTGCACAGTTATACGGATGCCGTGGCATGTCGGGCCTTTGTGCCGACCTTGAGGGGGATCGCACAAAATTGGTTCTACCATCTCCCGTGGGGAAAAACTACCAGTTATCAGGTGTTGCGGGCTGCTTTCTTGAAACAGTTTTCTAGTGTTAGGCAGAGTGCGAAGATAGCGCAGTCGCTCTTTACTATGGTACAGTGACCTAACGAAACACTGAAGCAGTATATTAATAGATTTACCAGTGCTACTCTGGAGGTGCCCGCTGCCACTGATGAGATGAAGGCCGGAGCCTTACATCAGGGACTGAGAAGAGAGGACTTGCGCAAGTCACTGGTCAAAAAACAAGCGCGAACTTATGATGAGGTGTTAGCGAGGTTTCATAAGTACGTGAAGGTGGAAGAGGCTGAGGATGAACATCGAGCACGTTTTGGTAGGGAGGTTGTAGACAGGGCTGATAGCGAACCTAGAAGGGAATTACGGAGAGAACTAAGAAGGGTAGTGCGCGGGCTCTTGAGCCCGAGTTCTGTGATTAGTAAAAGGCCGGAAGAGAGTATGCGAGATTGGAGAGAGGAGGATTTCACGCCATTGATTCATCCACGAGCTAAAGTATTTTCCACTATGGAACGCTTGGTTCCTAACGCTATAAAATGGCAAGAAGACCGCACGCCAATTCCTACTCATCCCAAGACTACTTTCTTTTGTCGGTTTCATAATAATTACGGACATTCCACCGAAGGATGCAGGCATCTTAAAGAAGAAATAGAAAGACTCATAAAAGCTGGGCATTTGAAGGAGGTGATTTACAAGGAAAAGGAACCGAGGGAGCAAGAGCGGACACTACCTCCACCACCACCCGGAGGTCCGCCCCAACGACAGGTCGCAAGACATAGGCAACAAGTAAATCAGGGACGCGAGGGTCTGCGAGGGAATAGAGGGAGGATAAACATGATTTCAGGAGGACCAACGGATGGTGATTCTAATAATGCGCGTAAAAGGCATGTTAAATCAGCTCGTTCAAGAATGTGGGAGGTTGCTAGTGTGAGTCAGCAATCGCAGGTCGTAGGGCCAGTCATTTCTTTTGGCCCCAACGATCGACACGGGCTACAGGAGGATCACAATGACGCATTGGTGATTGAGACTGAGATTACAGGGTACGATGTTGGCAGAATTTTCGTGGACAATGGAAGCTCGATAAACATCATATATACGGATTGCTTTGAACAAATGGAGATAGAAAAAAGAGTGTGGTCTGTAAATACACCCATATATGCGTTCAACGGGGCACAGGTGAATACCGAAGGCGAGTTGACACTGCAGGTGGTACTGGGAAAAGATGAGGCGCGGGTAGAAAAAGGATTGAAGTTTTTGATCATCTGTGGGAGGTCGGCTTATAATACTATATTAGGGCGACCTGCCCTTAACGCGTTCCAAGCGGTAACATCGACTTATCACATGAGCATCAAGTTTCCATTAGGTGATAGAGTGGGGGAAGTCATTGCACAACAGCAGGTCGCACGATCGTGTTACCAACTGGCAGTCAGGAAAGGGTTGATGGAAAACAAACGCGAAAGGGGTGATGATCAACCGGAGGGAGTGCTTAATGCAAAGAAAATAAAGGAACGGGAGAACTCTGTCCAACTGAATGAAGAACTAATGGAGATCTCCTTAGAAGAAGACCGCCCAGAATATACCACGAGGGTAGGGACCTGTTTTGCATGTAATTTTGGCATTTTATCTTGTGTTTCTAGTTATAGTTTAGCGTTATTTGTAGTAGTTTGAGTCTTATTTTGTTAAGGTTTTAGATTATTCCATTATTTTTAAGTTTGAGATTGATTGGTGTGTTGTAATGATAAATCATGAGGTTTTTGAGTCCAAATTCTTATGTTGTAGGTGGCCAAGGGAGTTAGGGTTGCTCTGAGTCGCATTGAGAGGTGTCCAAGATCGAGTCGAGACCTTAAAGTCCAAAATCCGTGCCGAAACGAAGAAACCGTGCTGGAAGAAGCTGAGATCGACTGAAAAGCTACCGATCGACTGTTACAATTGAATCGAATTCTGATAATACCGAGCCATGAACCTGTTGATTCATTTCAACACCACGAAAACTCTACTAACAAAATGGTGCCGTTGCGACACGGCTTGGTTAAGGTCTTCAATTTAATTGTTATTTCGGTGTGTTTTTAGCTTTCTTTGTTATTTGATGTTTTCTTTGAGTGTATGCTAGGTCGTCGCTCGCTTGGCCACGAACTATTTCCTTATACTTCTAATCCCGACCGATTACGATGCATTCGACCCCCGTTACTTCTTGATTCTTCTATGACGTCCAATCATCCGGGCCCATTTCTCGACCCTCACGGGAAATCACCCCGGGTTGATCCTCAAGCTTCTACCTCGACCGAGCCCAGAGTTCATGAGGAGCCCATTCCGAGTTCCATGACCGGGCCTTCCATTCCCATTCACCCGCCGCCTCACGAGCAATCGCTTGGATTTCAAGGGAGTGGTTTTACCACTTATGAGCACGCCACGAGCCCAC
The DNA here is from genome assembly GCA_014905375.1 of Phtheirospermum japonicum. Classification (NCBI taxonomy): domain Eukaryota; kingdom Viridiplantae; phylum Streptophyta; class Magnoliopsida; order Lamiales; family Orobanchaceae; genus Phtheirospermum; species Phtheirospermum japonicum. Next base: position 53,391 of record BMAC01000622.1, on the reverse strand, counting down.
ACCAAGGTATTGCTTCTTACCCTCACTCTTCTATTGGTGGCTTTGTTCCCAACGTGGGAGGGCATGGTGCAAACCATGTTAGGAATGGTGGTGGTTTGGTTGGAAAGGGGCACGTGGGAGGGCATGGTGCGAACCGCGTTGCCCCCGGTTCTCATGGTGTTCGTCAACCCGACGTGGGAGGGAATGGTGCAAACCATGTCGGGTCTAATGTGCTCTTGGATGATAATGATCCCTTCGATAACTTTGGAGGCCCGGATCCCGTTCCTTATGGCTATGGTGCTCATCGCCGTTCTCCGAATGTGCCCAATCCGAACCCCGGCCCGTATGGTTCTCCACCCGTGCATGCTTGCAATCCGACACCGAATGCAGATCCGAATGGTTATGGTGGTGGTCCCGGTTATGGTAATGATCATGGAGTTCAAGAGGCCGAGCTTGATAAGTATGATTTGTTTGGTGGTTACGATCCGAGTGCTCCACTTACTCCGCCCGTTCAAACTATGAGGGAGGTGAGCCAAGCTTTCGTGGGGGCCCATGTTTCGTCTTGTATACATCTTCCCCCCGCGGTGATGGCTATTGATATCCGATCGCTCGAATTTGCCCACCTTCCTATTTTTCACGGATTTGCCAAGGAGGACCCCCTCCAATTCATCAAGCAATACTTATGGCATGTCTCGAGTTTTCACCGCCCGAATATGATGAGTTTGGAGCATCTTCAACTCCATTGTTTCGCATATGCTCTCCAAGATAAGGCTCTATCGTGGTTCATGGGTCTTCTTCCTAACACGATTCGCACATGGGACGAGCTCAAAAAGGTCTTTTTCAAACACTACTATTCCATGGAGAAAACAAATGATATGAGGGTAAAGATTATGTCATTCAAGAAAATGAAGAATGAGCCATTTCACTCCGCTTGGTCTTGGTTCAACGATCTTCTTATTAGTTGTCCGCATCATCGTATACCCAAGGAGCTTATAATTCAAACCTTTTATGAGGCATTGGACCCCCAATTTCAATACATGGTGGATACGACGGCGGGGGGAAATATGACGATCCATTCTCCACGCGTGCTTCTTAATGTTTTCATCTCTTTGTCCGAGAGTTCTCAACAAAAGTCTTCTCGTGCTTCGTACTCAAGTGCTAATGAGGTCAACAATGTAAATGAGCCTTTCTCCCCGAGAGAGCTCAAGATGAAAAAGGAGATGGATGCTATGAGAGTCCAAATGGCCAAGTTGTCGTCCCCGAGCATGGACCCGCCTTGTTTGTCTTGTGGTGTGGTTGGGCATGGAGCGCTTTATTGTCCGTCGAACCCTTCCCATTACATGCCGGTGCCTCCTCACTCGGAAGATGTTTGTGGGATCCAAGGTTATCAACCGAGTCCCGGTGTTCCTCGGCCACCCTTCCCTCGGCCATCAAGTCAAAATCCCCCGTATCATCCGAACAACCGTGCACATCCGGGCTTCGGGTACTCGAACCCTCCAATGGACTCTTCTCGACCACCTCCACCGACGAATCCTCCACCACCGGCCACCGATTCGGCTCTTAATGCGCTAGTCCAACAAATTCAATCCCTCAACGCTTCGGTTTCCACCTTGAGTGCCACGGTGTCCGCCATGGATACACGCTTGAGTGCCTCGGTTTCCGCCTTCGATACACGTTTGAATGCAACGGACACGAAACTTGGGCAATTGGCTACCGAGATAAATATGATCAAACAAGCCAATGAAAAGGGGAAGCTCCCAAGCCATCCTTCCCATGCCCATGCAATTACATCTCTTCGAAGTGGCCGCATTATCGATAACAAGGTGGCTCCCCCTTCTGAAAATGAGAACGTTGATCCTCCGGTCCTTGTCGTCTCTTCCGATTCCACCTCCGCGGGTTCCGCACCATCGAAAGAAGGCCCCGATAGTTTGCACAAATCTTCGAACGCTTATAAGCCACCGATTCCCAAGGCTTCCCCGCCTTATCCATCACGGCTCCAAAACACCAAGAAGGACGATCAATTCCAACGGCTCTACAACACCTTGGCAAATGTGAACATCACTCTTCCCTTGTTGGATGCCATTCGAGACATACCCGCCTACTCAAAAAATTTCAAAGAACTTTCCTCCAAAAAGCTCCTCCATACTCCGAATGAGACGATAGTCTTATCTAAAGAGGCGAGTGTGGTGTGTGATCCTTCGGTTTTGGCCCTCAAGAAGATCGACCCCGGCTCCTTTTGTATTGATATCACGCTCGGAAATGGAAAAGTCACGACCGGTATGCTCGATTCCGGGGCGGGGATAAACTTGATGCCTTCCTCGATTTTTGAACAATTAGAGCTAGCGCCCCTACAAGAAACACGAATTTGCTTATAATTGGCCGATCGTTCGATTCGATATCCGAAAGGCGTTGTCAAGGACGTGCTTGTCGAAGTTGGAGGGCTTGTGGTCCCGGTGGATTTTGTTGTTCTTGATGTGGGAACGGTTTCGAATGATGGGGCCGAGCATACGATTCTCCTTGGACGTCCCTTCATGGCGACTACTCAATGCCTCATTGATGTTGGAAAGAAGAACCTCACCTTATCCGTTGAGGGTGAGTCGGTTACATTCTCGATGTCCAACTTGCCGTCGATTCCTTCAAGCATCTATCATGCGGATTGTCTTCTTGTCGACGAGATTGATGATGTGGTTGAGCACGTTTTCTTGGCAGGCGAGTTTGTGGATGGTTATAGGGGTGATGTTGAGGATATCGACCCTTTCGAGCTTG
>BMAC01000622.1:15539-40737 GCA_014905375.1 Phtheirospermum japonicum | reverse complement strand
GCTATTTAATTCGCGTTTGGCTCTTCACCCCGGCAAGTTGAAGCACAAAAGTTTGAGTCAAAAATTTGGCGCCGTTGCCGGGGAAGCAACGAGTAGGAATTAAAGATGTTTTTCGTTTTATTTTCTGTTTAATTTATTATTTTATTTGCTTTTACTTGGTTTTTGCCATTTGGTACGTTGACGTGTTGTTGAGTTTATGCAAGGAAGGCGATCACTTCAACGCGACCTTGTGCCATTCATCGACAACATTCACCGTTCAAATCCGCGAAGACCAAGACCCGTTCTTATTCCCGAGGACAATTCCTCGACAACAACTGATTTTGCTTGCGATCAAGTTCCCGACATTATGCTAGGAGCACATTCAGTTCGAAACGGCGATTCACCACTGAGATCACCACCACACCCCATTCGAGATGGGTATGGTAGTGAACCAAACAAGTCACACTCTACTAGACGTGACGAAAGGAGAAACGAAGGAGTGAACCAGCAGCACAACATAGTCAATCACCCGCTCAACATGGAGAATTTGAGGCAAAACGAAGAGATGAACAACAATGTCATGCGTCAGCACAACGTCGAGAACGTGGCATTTAGGAATGAGGATGTTTTGCAGCGAAACGCCTATGTTAACAATCAAAGGCACGTGAACGAGTGGTTGGAAAATCAAGATCATGGTTACGAGCAAAATCATTTCGGCAGGAGATACGAGCGCGAGCACCATCACGCGCATAACGACCACTACGAGAGAGCATATGACCAAGTTCGAGAACCAAGGGGAGATCGAGCACTTAGACAGCGCGACTTGGCACGTCCAAAGGTTGTACCTTTTAGGTCCGCCATTGTTCTTGGACCTACCGCAAGGGTAGTGGAAATTAAACCGCATCAACTCAACCTACTCCCAACCTTTCATGGGAATGCGCATGAAGACCCCTTTTCATTTTTAAATTATTTCGTTGATGAAGTTGGCCGATTCGTAGTTCATGGCCTTCACCAAGAGGAGGTCCAGATGATTTGTTTTCCGTACAGCTTGAAGGACAAGGCGAAGTCATGGCTACTGTACTTAGAGCCTGGTTCGTTAACCGACCGGGATATGATTAGCGAGAAGTTTCTAAACCAGTATTATTCAGCCCAAACGATGGGGCATCCTCGGAGACAAATTGCTACTTTTGAGCAATTAGAAGGAGAGCTATTTCACGAAATGTGGGAGCGCTACAAAACACTTTTGAAAGCTTGCCCCCACCACAACTATTCTCCGGAGATGACTAACCAGTTCTTTTTCGATGGTTTATTGGATCATGGGAAACGAGAGGTAGAGATAGCAGCGGGAGGAGATTTTGGAGATTTGACAGCACACGAGGCAAGACAAGTGTTGGAGAAGCAAAGCGAAAAGTCTAGACAAACCAATTCTCGGCCTCGTAAGATGAGAGTTAACGAAGTTTCCATCCCCGACCCTGATTTAGATGATGGTAAGTTAGTTAAGGCGAAATGTGCAGAGATTTTCGACGAGAAACTAGCTGCTTGGAAAGCCGAGCGAGCTAGCAAGGCCGCTGCACAAAAGATGGCTGCGAATTACAACCAGTGTGGATCCCTCCAGCATTTAGCAGACGCATGTCCTAACAACAGTGAGCAGCAAGAGGAGGTAAACGCGATCCAGAATTATTCAAATCAAAAGAAGTACACACCACAACGTGACAATCCTATTTTCAAGTGGGGTCCGGGCAACCCAAATCATATGCCGCCTGATCCACAATTTCCCCCACCGCATTATGCTCAAGTACCAGTGCCACCGGCACAAAATAACTTTCATACACAAGGGCAGGACGTCGAGTGCAACTCAACCAAATGATCAGCTGTTGGTTTGGCAGCAGAATCAAGTGGCTGAGACGAATCAGTAATAGAGAAGGGCTTACAAAGGTGAATGCGAAGATAGACGAACTTTCAAAGAAGGTGAGCGGAATAGACCAACTTTCCGGCATTGTGCATGATCTAGCTAAAAACATGGATAGAATGGAGAGAACTATGGGACAAATAGCAACTGATATTGCTAGATCAAATAAGGAGAAAGACAAGCTACCAAGCCAGCCGGAGCAAGCGTCGGCAATTCACGTCCTTCGCAGTGGGAAGAAGATCGACAATGGCATAGAGAACCAAGATGAGGAGCTTGTTCCTAAATCAGTGGACAAGCTACATAAATCCGCCAATAGATATGTTCCTGGTTCTATTCAAGGGAAAATTTCGAGCGACACCTCTGGCATCGATGAACCGCCGCAATCGAAGTAAACAACGATGCAGTATAAGAATGCTGTTCCTTTTCCGAGCCGATTACGTCCAGCGAAGGAGAACAAGAAATTCATGGAGCTGTACAATCTCTTGAAGAATGTGAATATAAACCTACCACTTTTAGAAGTGATCAAGACGATGCCCGCCTACGTCAGGTTTTTTAAGGAACTTGCCTCGCGAGAGAGACGTTTGGCGACAACTCAATATGTTCCGTTACCGAAGGAAGTTAGCGCAATTTTCAACAAACCTTTACCACCTAAAGAACGCGATCCTGGCATTTTTTGCATAACGATTTCACTAGCCAATGGGAAGAAAGCAGTAGGTATGTTGGATCTTGGAGCGGGCGTTAATCTAATGCCTTATTCGCTTTATCGAGATTTTGATCTTGGACCCCTCAAGCCGACAACCATGCGCCTATAATTGGCTGATCGCTCAACCCGACGACCCTTGGGAATAGTCGAAGATGTTTTAGTGCAAGTTGGAGAGCTCGTAATTCTGGTAGATTTTGTGGTTATGGACATTGGTGAAGTTCCGACTGAGGACAACGAGCACACCATTTTATTAGGGCGACCGTTCATGGCAACTTCCCATACTCTTATTGATGTTCATAAAGGGAGAATGACGATTACCGTTTTGGGCAAAACAGTGACCTTTTCTCTGAAAGATATTCACAACACTCCCTCTCCTATTATGCAAGAGGAAGATTCATTCATTGACCCCGTTGCATCATGCGTCAACGAATTACGAGAGATCGCAACTTTGAACAAGTTAGGCGACGGAAACGACGCCAAAGTTTCTATTAAGGGAAGGAACAAGCAAGTCAATTCGTGTAAAGATTACGAGTCCGATAATCATATGCACTTAAGTGGAGAAGAATTGATCGAGTTGTTGGGAATTGACATACGCGACATCGTGGCAGAATTTGGAGACAATTTTGATGAGGAGTTTTCACACGTATTCAAGCAAAAGGTGGAGTCGAAACCACCAATAATTCGTTCAAGGCACGATTTCCTCGACCATAGCATAGATTTCACTTTCAAAAAGAACACGGGCAAGGAGTGTTTAGGCGATTGGGCGACGGAGATGAAGAAATCAAGAAAGGTTCGAACAAGTGAAGTCAAGAACTTGAAATTTGAGGTTGGAGAATTAGTCTTGTATAATAACAAACGTAAGTACGACCCAGCCGATTTTGGAGCTTCATGGAGCGGACCATTCTCGATTAAAGAAGTTGATGAGTACGGCGTAGCCACATTGTACGATGAGATTGGCAAATCTTCCTTTCAAGCTCACAAGCATAGATTGAAGCCTTATCATGACGGACTAGGTAAAAATAGAGATCGCAAGATGGTGGAGTTTGGAGATCCACCGTACGTTGAAAGATAAACGAGCAAGATAGCGTCGAGCAAGCGACGTTAAAATTTGCGCTTCTCGGGAGGCAACCCGAGCATTTGTACCCTTTTGTACCTTATTTCTATTTTATTTAATTTTTATTTAATTTTATTTTTTTTAAGAACAGATGGAGAACTCGGACGGGGAGAATTGATCGAACGAGCGAAGAAAAATACGCCCAGGATTCCGCCCGCGTCGACACCGAGAATGATCGCGTCAGTCGACGCACCGTCGATGCTAGATGCCGAGAATTTGTCTTCTGTCGCGTCGACTGACGCGGCGTCGACGCAGCGTCGATGCCAGATGCCTGGACATTGACGTTCTGACGTGGCGTCGACGCAGCGTCGACGCGACCCACGGACCGGCCCAAAAACATTTAAAAACTGGATTTTTGGCCCACGACCCGACCCATGAGAGTCTTGACCCGCGGGAAACCCAGAAATCCCCTTAAAAACAGCTTCTCCCTCTCCCTTCTCTCACTTTTCTTCTTTTTCAAATTTCATATTTTTCTTTCTCTCTTGCAATAATTTGTTTCTCAAGAATTTCCAGATTTTCGAACATTACGAGCCAAAAGCCCAGAGTTCTTCTTACATAATTGGTGATTGAGCATCCTCTCAACAACGGACTACAAGATTTGAGGCAAATTCCGGGCTAAAAGGGTTGAAACGAATTTGAGCAACTTTTCAGAAAATGGACGAAATTCGGGCTACAACTCGTTGAGGTACTTCGCTTGAAACTTCTTGGAACTATTTAAATCATCGTTTGATTGTGTTGGGAAGTTGTTGGTGCAAGAATTGTGCAAAAATTTTGTTGGTTGGACACGCACACCAAGTGTTCGACGAAATTTCCCAAAGAAGCACAAAGTTTTATTTTCAAGGTTTTTCAATCCCGTTCGTTCTCGAATTGTTTGATAATGTCTCGAGCGGGTAAACGAAAAGATATCTCGGGGAAATATGGAGCACCGTTCCTGATTTTTGACAAGAAGGAAGGGGACATGTTCAAGAACATTCGGAAATGGGGATTTGCTACGCACCGGACTTTGAACGTCCAAGGGATTGCGGATGAGGCCTCGAATGGGTCGGACCACCACACCGATCTTTCGCGATATGTGGATGGCCTCGGTTGTGGGTACTTTTCCCAAATGCACTTGCCCGGTTTTCGAGAACTCATGCTCGAGTTTTTCTCGACTTTGGCGATTCGGAACGACGAGACGTTCTCTTGTCGGCTAGGAGGGAATGATGTGGTTATCGACGAGGAGATTTTTGGCAACATTTTCAGTTTCCCGACCGTAGGGGACCACCCGGTTGGAGTTCAAGGCTTCGATTTAGCCTCTTTTGGGGGGATGATTACCGGGGGAAACACGGGGGATTGTAAGAGATTTCCTTGCTCGAGGATTCGAGACGACGCCCTCTATGTCGCCTACAAGATTCTCGCGCACATCATTCTATGCAAGAATGAGGCCACTTACGCGACTAAAGCCGAGCTTTATGTTCTACAATGCCTCGTTGATGGTCGTCAAGTCCGGTTGTACCCGCTTATTTTGCTAGGACTTTACAATGTCACCCAAGGGTACTCCGGGAAGCAAGTCGCCACTTCTCTCATTTGCCGCCATACATTACCGGCCTCGCCCGTCACTTCGGGTTCGATCCGGCCGGAAGCGGACTTAGCCCGCTTGGGACCCTCTTCACTACCACTCGCGCGTGCGCCGGCACCCCGAGTGAGGTCGTCGACTAGAGGAGGATCTTCGTCTCGACTACACGATGACGACGATGATGGCGACGAGGATATGGAGCAAGCCCGCCGTTCTACCTCGGGCCCGAGTCCCGATTAGGGGCAATTTTTCGAGGAGAACGGAGCATTTCAAGTGAAGATGTTCGATAAGCTTCAAATCATCGACGAGAAGATCGACACACATCACGAGAAGAACTGTCGTAGTTTGAAGAAGATGCGTGCTCGCATTTCGAAGCTCGAGGAGCGATTTGAGGCGGCATACCCCACACCGAGCATGGATGTCGACGAGAACCCCGCGGATGATGAGTCCCGCGAGTTCTAAACTCGTTCTATCTTTATTTTTATTATTTATGCTTTCTTTATAAAAAAAATGGAAAATTTAAAATCCAAAAAGAGTGTTATTTTCTTTGTTTTGTGTGTTTTATTTTTCTTTTAGGGCAATTCGTATCACGTACGTTAAAGAAGTGGCCAATTATACAAATCACGACTAGCGGCTCGACTACTATTTTTTCAGGGATGTTTTCTTTTTCCTTCCTCTTTTTGATTTTTGGATGTATTTGTGGAAATCCGGAGATTGCCCGGATTTTTAGAGAGGGGGGTGGTCGAGTGTGATTTGTATTGCTTAATTGTGTAATTTTATTTGATACTTGGCCTGTAATAATTATATGCTTAAACGTGATTAATTGYTATTTCTACGCTTAAYTGTGTTTGTATGGCATGCCTGTCGAAGTTGACTAAGTATGATTAATTGTTTTCGTCTTTGAGCGTGCATAAGTGCATAATTTTTCAAAATTTATTATTATATATATATTGTAAAACGGTACTTGGACGCAACCGATTTCGCATAACCTTAAAAACAGCGTCAATTAAAAAAAAGCCAGTGAGTAGCCTGAGTGTTTATCATCATTGCATGTACGTGAACAAGTTTCAGTTTTGCTATCTCTTTGAAACCGCTGTGTGTAGTCGACTTTGAACATGAAGTTAAGGCACATATAAAACCCTATTCCGACCATATTCATAAATTTTAGCCACTATAAATTCCGAATGAGCCAATCATAGCCAAATTTCCATGCCTATAGCCTTGAGTGTTTTTGAGACGACCCCTACAACCCATTAAAAGCGTGGGGTAGGAGTTCGTATTTTTATTGGTTATTTGGGTCTTGGAAAATTTTATTAAGAATTTATTAGTTTTGTAAATAAGGACCACCATCTAAAAAAAATAAAAATAAAAAAAAATAATAATAATAAGAAAGATGGTGGGTCTTGTGTTAGTAATTGCCTACGCGCTTATAAAGGCTTGTGTTTTATTTTTAATTTTCTTATGAAGCCTAATGTTTAGAAGGCGAGAGTTKTGTAAGAAGCATGCTATAAGCTTCAATTGTTAAGTGGTTTGAGCTTTCAGTCGGTTTACGAGTTTTTGAGTTGAGRAATAGCCTATATTTTAAGGCTACGTTATGMGAGTTAAGTGAGGTTTTTATTTTTGAGCGAGGTGAAGCAATTTGCTTCTCGATTAGATTAGGTTGAGTGAGCGATTAGCCAYACGACTTATATATTCCATACCCGTCCAAAGAGCCTTACACTACAACCAGTAAAGACCTTTTCTGATTCTTAGATTTGATAGCACACTTAATTTGCGATTGAGAARAGAYTGATTTTYGGTGCTTATTTACTRTGCATGTAATTGTATRATTTGAGTGTATACACRTCCCATGCAGAAAAAACTTGAGTGCTTTTKAGCGTACTTATATATATTATCCTTCGTGAGGAAGCATGATTTTATTTTGAAGCGACAATGTAWTAATGGTTAAGTGTTTGACGTTGCGTGATGTGTACCTATATTTTCAAAATTACGTATGYARCATAGCACGACTCTTTGCTTRAACTAATTTTCATTCTAGTTATACTTCGGAATTATCGTTTGTTCGAGGACGAACAAACCAATAAAGCGTGGGGTAGATGATTATAGTAGATTTGTCCTTATTTTTATTAGCTTTTTAGTTCGTTTTTCTATTCGTTTTAGGTATAAGTTGGGTGATTTAAGCATAATTCTGTAATTTTATAATTCCAGCTTATTTTACCGCATTTTTTCTTAATTGATGCAATTAGGTGATGTTTCGTTGTTTTTCACCTTACAGCTAAGTAACCRGAAGAGTTTAGCACGTAAAAGACGAAGATCGATGTTCAAGAATAGAAGAACAAGCTTTCCGGTGAAACGAGTAGCAAACGATCAAGAAACGGAGACCGACGCTCAGTCGTGTCGACTGACGTGACCGTCGACGCAAGCCGTGTCAGCAAGTTGTGACCACGTCGGTCGACGCTCAGTCGACGCACTGCCGACGCTACGTTCTGAGGCGTCGATGTCGACGCACCAAGGTCGACGCAACGTTGACGCTAGCTGCTGAAGCGTCGATGTCGACGCACCCCGTCGACGCACCTGCCCAGCTGACGCGCGCACCTGCTGACCACACCTGCCGAGCGCTGCCGACCAAGTCTGCCGAGTCCCGCCGAGCACCTGCTCGCGTCAGTCGACGCTCCGTCGACGCGACGGCCCTGAATCCGGAAATTAGGGTTTCTTGTGCGGTAAGACTTGTAATATTTATAAAAACCCTTCATATTTCGAGTTTTTGGAGTGTGCCACGATAGATACATCTACCCTAAGGTTCCTTAGCTCATGAAAACAATAATTCTACATCTCATAACGAGATTTGAAGACAGAGATCGAGGATTGAAGAACAACACATCGAATTCGAGTTCGGAAGTCATTCTTCGCCCAAGATCAACGTTCAAACTCCGGAATAGCTGGAGCTTTTCATTGCTTTCCTTAGTTTCAATAAGTTTCCTAAAATCTTAGATACTTTTCTAGTTAATTGTTAGATAAGTTCTTAGTTAATTCTAGTTTTAATTAGTTTAATTGTTTCTTATGCTTGGATGTTGGATATTGGTTAATTTAGTTTACTTTTGCGATTTAGTTTATACTTAGTTAATGGTTCTTGGATTCGTATGACTCAATTGCTTAGCGATAGTTYCTTAAATTCATGCTTTAGATACGTTAATTAGCTTTTAATCTKCGTAGCGTTAATCGATAATTTAGTTATTGCTCTTAGTTGATAATTTAGAATAATTAGTTTAATCAGCTTTAGTTTACTGCTTAGTTCGTAATTGATAATATAGACTATAGTAATTAGTTTAATTAGTTTTAGTTTAATTATCTTCTTAGTTTATAATGATCGAATCAATCTATTCAAACCCCCAAATGTACATGTATGTTATTCATAATTGAGAAAAACATCGATAAGACCGAACAGTTGTTTCCTCGAGAGATACGACTCGAGTCAAACTCATCACCCTACAGTTACCTCGTACACTTGCGAGCAAACTGCCGTGCTTTTAAATTAATTATTAATAACGGGGTGCACAAAAGTTTGAGTCAGCTCCAACAGCAGATTGAAGAAGCTGTTGCTCGGGCCATGGCTCGTCGGCCTCCCCGTAGTCCAGATGGTGGAGATTTAGATGAATAGTTATATTTTTATACATTCGATTGCTGAAACGATTTTTTGTTATTGAATGATTTATTTTGATTTTTTTATTAGTGGATTATTTATTTTGGATTATCTCTAAAATTTTATTTGTTTATTATTTTAATTTAATTATTAATTAATTAAATTTTATCTAAATTTTGTTTATTAATTAATATTAATTAATTATTTTTAATTATTTTTATTTGTTTATTAGTGCTGGCGGCCTACCCGCTAGTAAATCCTGGCGGGCAAATCCGCCAGGAAATACTGGCGGTTGTTCCCGCCAGGATTTACTGGCGGGTAAACCCGCCAGGAATGCTGAGGCCTAGCCGCCAGGAAAGCATCAGATATTCCTGGCGGGCACAACCCGACAGGGAATACTGGCGGGCATTTTCTGACGGCATTAGCCGTCAAGGAAACCGCCGGCATTCCTGGCGGGTTTCATTTCCCGTCAGGATACTACAATCCTGACCGCAAAAATACTGGCGGCCATTATCCGTTAGGAGGCCGTCAGTATTTGATATACTGACGGAATCCTGACGGATTTGGCCGTCAGTATCGCCGGATTTTTTTGTAGTGATGCTTGATTTCTTTGGTCGCATGAGAGGAGGAGGGTAGATCGTTAATGGATAAGGAGTGAGCTATAGTCACTGGATTCTCCCTAAAGTGCTCGCCAGAGAGGAGATCATTGGATTCGGGTAGAGGGATACCCTCTGGAATATGTGCAGGGGTTAATGAAGAAGAAGATGGGTTTTGGGGATAGTGTCTATTAAGGCTTGGGCTTCAGTATGGGCTCTGGTTTGTGCTTAAAGCTCCGACCAATTGACGTCGCCCTCTGGCTCGTCACGAAGGCCGGAGGATGGCAGTAGGATCTATTTTTGCCTTTTTTCTATAATGAAGGGGTTTTCGGTGGGGTCAGAATCAGGAGAAAGGGTCGAGTTTTGCGAATTATTGTTTGGAGATGCTAAATTCATCACAAATTGAACACATTCAGGGGAGGGGATAACACAGAACAAATATATCTCAGCAAATGCAATTATAAGTTCAACAGTGTAATTATATTAAGAAAGAGATCTGGGGACTTAAACATTTTTTGGAGAGCTATGGGTCGTTGACACGCGATGGGCTGGTGGTGGATTCTTGGGCGGTTGCTGGTTGACAAGCTTTTTTGCAGAGCGAGAATGGTGGTTTTTTGGTTGTAATTTTAAAAAGTGGAGAGTAAGGAAGATGAATGAGTTTTATGTGTTGGGAGGCGGAAAGCTGATGGGACGGATTGGAGCGGGAGTTAATAGGGTTTTCTTGGAAATTTTTTGGGCCTTTTAATTTGGGCCCACTATGTTTATTATACTCCGAGAAAGTATCGGAGCGACACGTGCCCGACACTGTGTCAGGCTGCATTTAATGAAATTTAAATGAGGATTGGATGTAAAGGAGAAAGCGTGGTTTGACTTTTGTGGCTGTTTATGATTGCGTTATGGGGAACTATTTGAGTCAGGATGTGATTTCATGTCAGAAAGTAACAGTAATATGATGCCAGGTCGTTCTATACATAGTTGGGGATTTACTTTAGGGACTTGTAGGTCGTCCCTTGCAGGGTGATTATCTTATCTCAAAATGAGCGGGCTCTGTGAAGAAACATTCACAGGTCGCCGGTATGCTTGGTAGTTCGCAGTGGTGAGATAGGTATTATTGCTCAATTTTTGGTTCTGAAGTGCGGATTGGTAAAGGGAGATTGCGATTTATTTGTGTTTATATTTGATTGTTGTTTTGGTGTTCTTTAATTATATTTTTTACATGTTCTGCCTGATTTCGTGCCTTAATCAGCTAGAACATGGGGGACTAGCTGATGTGGACCAAAATGTCTATACGTGATATTATTTATTATGTGAGGGTATTTGTGGTAAGCGACCTCATTCCTAGGAGAGGGCATTCCTCCTGAAAGATGGGCGAGCTGTATTGTGTCCTTAAAAAGTGAGCGATCTGGTTTGTGTAGAGTAGCGACCTGTAGTATGGGGATGGGTTCTCATATAGGGTCGTGATCTCTTGTGGTTTGAGCTGTGTACTTGGGCTCGGTTGTGGGATTTCTGAATGATAAAGCCCGTGGGCTTATGGTGGTTATGTTGTGTGGTTTTCAGTGGGCTGTATAAAGGGCCCAGGCTTATTGTGTTGAAGAGATTTATTTTATATGGGAACTTAACATGCGGAAAGAGTTCTAATTGAGAGTCGTTTATAGATTTGTATTATGAATGGAATTATGGTTATAGAAGGTAACCCTAGATTGAGGGAGATCTCCCATATCTCTATATAAAGGGGCGTGTGCCTCTCAACGTCAATATTATTTTACTGCGTTATTATTCTAATTGTGAGAGGGAAGAGTGTTGATTTCGCTTATTAACTTAAGTGTCGGAGGGCCTTAACGGGCTCGAAATCCGGCCCGTTTGAGGCGCTGTTTTGCAGGACTAGCGAGGTCGTCAAGGTATTTCGCGGAAGGATCAAGAGGTCGCTGTAACGTATCTTGAAGCAGTTTCAGGTCGCTGATCTCTTCTTGAGGTTAGTGCCTCTTTATTTGGTAGTTCAACTTTTTGGACTCATCAAATTACCGCAAATGCTACTACTATCTAAAGATTTGTGTATATTTTCCAAATATGGATAGGTAAACAAACAACCGTTCAGATTTTGGGATATTACAAAACCTTACGGAAAAGTATGAATATTATAGAAACCCCATTGAGTTTTGCAATTACATCCCTTTATTTTATATATATATTGCAAATAATTAGACAAAAGTTGGAACTATTTGTAGTAATTATTAAAAACTAGGCTATACCTATATGATATTTGATTGTAGTGATTAAAACTCATCAAGTTAAGTAGTCAACTAACGAGTTTGAAATTTTTTTGGTCTTCTTCCTTTTTTTTCAAATTATATCCTCTTTTTAAAGATTTCTTTTTCTTTTCTTTTGTCACACATTTTTGTGATAAACTATATATATTGAATTTTGATTTTTATTTAAATAATTTCTTAATTTAATAATGACTAATAAGCTAACAATTATTACCAATGATGTATATATATTAAAAGCGAAAAAAAAAAGCAGTTAAAGTTTGACCGGGAAACGTTTTTGTTTCCATATTACTAAATTTGTTAATCTGATCTTCGGCTTATTATATATTTAAGGTTTAAGAGGAGTTGAATATTAGTGATATTATGAAATTAATATTATATCGATGATTTTTAGTGAATTCTAATTCTTTGTTTAAATTGTTATATTTTAGGTGTTGGTTTTTTTTTTTCAGATGACAATGTTGTTTCTACAATTTTCGTAATTAAAATGAGTTTGTTTGTTCAAATTGGTTATTTTTTAAGTGTAAGCTGTGTTTTTTTTAAAAGACAACATTTTTTCGCTAATTTTAGTCATTAAAATGATTGATTGTTTCTAAACTACTTTACGATGAAATAATGTAAGATAACTATGTAAATATGATATTATGTAATATATTGAACTTTTTCTTAGTTGCGATTTAATAATTCATTCATTAAAATATATATTTTTAAAGAAGAAAATTAACTCTTTATATAGTGTTTAAAGAAAATTTTTGGGAAAATTGGTAATAAAGGAATGGTGGCGATTATGAGATAAAATCTTTTTAACTATCAAATATTTTTTTTCGTTATATTAATAATTCACTTCCTGAAAATAATAATATTCTTGTATAATTTAATATTTTATGTTTTTTTTTTTTATATACGGATATTCAAACTAGTAAAATTATAGATCGGTGTGTATTTACGTGTATAAATCGGTTTCTATTTGTGAAATAACAACTTGGTCCCACGGAGAAATCAACCGCAGCTACAATGAACCAGCGCACACCTTGACACACCTCCACCGCGGCGGCGCTTTCAACTCACATCTATCAAATTCCCGATCCACCCTTAGTCCCCATGCTCTCACCATATCTTTCCTCCGCCCACTCATGATCCTCTCCAAACTGAAACCCCTCCATCTCTCCAACCACCTACGCCGCCGCGTCTTCGCCTTCTCAACCGCCGCCGTCCGCCACGAAGCCACACTCTGGAACCCCGCTCCGCTGGTAAAAGTCTCCCCCGCCGCTGAATCGCTCTTCCACATCACCATCGACGTCTCCGAGTCCCCCGAGCTCGCCGCCTCCTACACTAAAGCCGGACAGTATTTACAGATTCGCCTCCAGGATCCCTACATCCGACCTACTTATCTCGCCATCGCATCGCCGCCGTCAGTTGCCGCTTCGAGCGGCGTCTTCGAATTTCTGGTGAAATCTATCCCCGGGTCCACGGCTGAGCTCCTTTGCAGACTGCAAAGAGGCGATGTCGTCGGATTGAGTGCGGTCATGGGCAAGGGCTTCGAAATCAATCGAATCTCCCCGCCGGAGAATTATCAGACGGTGCTTATTTTCGCCACGGGAGCCGGAATTAGGTATGTAATTATTCAATCTTGTCTAGCAATTTATATTATGTGCCATATTGTATATTTTCCCCCTTTCTTTGTGGAAATTAATTGTTCTTGAGGTAAGGGCTAAAGATATGTTATTTCTTCTTCTTTTTTTTTTTTTTTTTTGCTTTTGACTTTCTCTACCTATTTTGTTCTGACTTTACCTATTTTGTTCTGACTTTCAGTATCACAAAACTTGTGTTTGAATCTATTCACGATTTCCCACATTTATGGTCCCTCAACTCTTGGCTGGTTACTTGTAAATTTTTCATCCTTCTAATGTGCATTTGTAACAAAGTAATTTGCGTGGATGTGAGTAAAGTGAATGCTCCAAGCGACGAGATGATTCATTAAGCACTTTATTTTATTTAATCTTCTCACGAAGTGCTAGTTAGAAAAGCTGATGCTGAGACCTATCATTATGATATTTAAACATCTTTTGCATGTTTATTATAGAAGTGATGCTATATTTATATTGCTTGCTATGGTATCTAATGTGTTACTTGGTTTTACCTTTCTTTCTTGGTGATCAATCATTATTGCAATTTGCACTTTGATAGGATTGATTTTTTCGTATTCTGATTATGTCACCTGCATCCATGGACAATCGATCTTGCGTTCTGATTTTTATGTAGTTGTATAGTTGCAGTTCCATTTAATCAAGACTCAAGAGTACCCACCATGTTAATCTATAACAAAATTTACTAACTTTGCTTATATTTTATAGCCTGACTAGTTGCTTGCATCTTTTCCTTTTTGTCTTGTCTTTCTGATCATATATGTCAATCTTTATTATGTGTAGCCCGATTCGGTCCTTGATCGAGGTAGGCTTTGGCGCTGATAAGAGATCTGACGTCAAACTCTATTATGGTGCCAGAAACCTGAATAGAATGGCGTATCAGGTAGTCCTTTCTTGCTTATTGTGTGAAAAATTGTTAAATATCAGAGCAATGGGTTTCAAAGCATTTATTTGATTTTTTTTTCTTTCCTTGAATTGTTATAGGAGAGATTTAAAGACTGGGAATCTTCTGGAGTTAATATTGTGCCCGTGCTGTCACAGCCAGACGAGAGTTGGAAAGGGGAGCAAGGTTTTGTTCAGGTAGTTAACACACTTGGCTTTTCTTGTTGTGATGTCCCTTTCTTACATTTTTAATAAATTCGTGGTATTGATTTTGCAGGCTGCATTTGCTAGAGCCAAAAGAATTTTAAGTCCTCAGTCTACTGGTGCGGTGCTTTGTGGCCATAGACAGATGGCTGAGGTTTGCAGTTAAAAATCTTTTTCTGCCAAGTTTTGAAGTCTTCACTCTTTATAGATCCTAACATGCAATCATTATAGTTGTGAACTTACATACTCCAATTAAGACTTGAACGAGGGATTTATGAATGACTGGTGGAAACTAGATTACTCTTGTGACGAAACAAGAAAATTAGGTCTATGGTTTTAACTACATTTGTCACTGTTATCTTGAATTGCTGAAGAACTATTCAAGATAGTTGTGGAACATTTAACAAAGCTTTGATAAATGTTCATTTTAAGATAATTGGGACTATTAGTTATCTGGGCCCGCCCAGCCAAGCCCGATTTTGGCCAAGTTTTGGCCTAAACTTTTTAGCATAAAAAATCAAGGTGTTTTTGGCATGGTCTAGTCAGCCCATTAATATTCTTCTATTTTCCATGCCCTGGGGCGGGGACCCAGAAAATTTGTGGCCCGGGAAAAAGAATCGGGTCTGGTGGTTTTGGCCTGGCCCGGCCCACCCATTTTGTCAGCTCTAGTATTATTAAAAGTTAAACTTGAAGGAGTAGGGTAATCAGGTGGTTGGGTTGATCCCGTATACGATGCCTGAGGTTATAAATGTAATCATGTCAATGAATGTTGGAAAATAATGAAGCTATGAATTCTGCATAATCCTGGGGTCAAAATGAAATTATTTGTTTTTACTACGCATGCAGAGTAATCACGTTAATATCTGCTTCTTGCAGGAGATAACTTCTATTCTTGTATCTGATGGAGTAGCGACGGAAAAGATTTTGAAGAACATCTGATAATCGTAATTACGGATGTCGCCATGCATCGTCATATTATGGTCTTTATTTATTACCAAGATGGGATTGGGAAAAAAAAATCCCCAGAATAAAACCAAATTTTGTCATACCTGAGTGTTGGTTTGTTTACGACGTTGGTCGTTGGCTGTATCCATATTGAAGCGAGCAAGATATTAGACCTATGGTGGACTTGCGGCCAATGCGTTCGATTTTGGTTTGTATTTATTTATATATATAGATCACTGGTTTTGTAGCTGATTAATATAATCTAACATCTCTCAAGAAAGAAAGATTATCATATACTGTTGAAACTTGAAAGCAAAGCATTTATACAAATAGATGTTTTATTTTGACTGTTATCGGAACTTTTCATTTTCCCGGTCTCTCATACCACAAGTATAACGAGTATTTTGGCTTTAATTTCCACACCCATCAATTGAACTTTTATCTTTCTGCCCATCAACATAATATTTGGACATTACTTTTCATTTTAGTAAAAAGAAATTCTTGCTTTATATACAGACCTTTTACCCCTATCATATACAGCTTATTTATTTATTATTTTATTTTAGAGTCCTCCGTTGGTATATTATGAAGGGTTCTATGAAAAAACATTTTACATCTTACAACAATTTATCCGTGACACATCACAAATGATATGATGTTCAATCATCTATATTTTTTAGCCTTTTTATTTTAATTATTTATTGAAATTAACATTTATTGAAATTAATATGATTGTCTAATCTTATTTTTTTTCCCCAAATGCACGGATGGAATACTAATAAAATGTAACAAAGAATCAAAAGTTGTCTATATATTCCATAATGTAACAAATAATCAAAAGTTGTCTATATATTCCATTTATTGGGATTTCAAATACAATGTCGATACTTCTATTAATAAACTTTATGCCATATGCCTATGTGGAATTTCAAGTACAATATTTATTACTTTTTTTTAAATACACTTTGTGCCGATGAAAGATGTCTATATTCAAAATGCATCTTAAAGGGTGGATTGCAACCACTTTCGAAAACACTTAGTTAAGAAATCCGCATTTATGCGGGCATATCGAACAAAAATATATTAAAAAGAACGAAAAAAATAAATATTAAATCATATTTAATAATACAACTTTTTAAAATCGTTCACTTGAGATTCTGGAAAACCTCCTTGTAAATTGCAGTCTTATTAACAATATTATCATCGTCATCACAACTTAGAATTTTTAATCCTTTACGATTCTTAACCCGAGAGACTGCGACCTAGAGTTGACCGTGGCTAGAAACTGGTCTTGACAAATACAAACCCACATTAGAAAGAGTTTGATTCTGACTCTTATTTATAGTCATTGCGAAAAAACAATGAGTGAAAACTGTCTCCTTTGAAATTTGAACGGGACCCTACTATCCGAAGGGGTCAATGCCATTCGTGGAATGTAAACCTTCATACCAACATTAGTTTTTGACAAAATCTTTGCTTCAATAATGCGATCTCCAAGTTGCGTAATAATTAATCTAGTACCATTGCACAACCCTGAAGCTTGATCCATGTTTCTAATCAACATAACCGAAACTCCAACTTTTAACTTCATAATATGATTGGGGATTCTGGAGCACTTTATCGTGTTTAGAAAATATGTCGAGTACACTTGATGCTGAACTTCTCCATATACATATGTTCATCACCTGGAAGAATCAACATCATGTATTCATTCATTGTCTCAACAATACTATTAGTTGGTGCAAGAATAGCTCTTTCTTCGAATAATAAGTGATGGCCAAAGTTTTGTAAAAGAGATGGGTAAGTGCTCTCAACAATAACAACAACATGATCGCCTGGAGTCTGCAAAAGTATATCGTCAGGTATATCAATTAAAGTCTGACCATCCACTTCTGTACCAATTTTGCAATCACCAATTTTGAGTATCCAGTCGGAGAAATCGCGAACTTCACGTTAAACAAATTCTGACATTGATTGTCCGACGGTTAACCTCATATTCTTCGTCAATCGAAGTATCTTACAATGTTCCCACAGTCTGGATGAACAAATACTGGCATACATAATATCTTCCCGACTACCCTTTGGCACAACAGGAAGAATTTGACGGAAGTCTCCACCTAGAACTATAACCTTACCTGCGAATGGTAATTCCTTTCTTTCTTCAGGTGCAATGTGCTTCAAACTCTTATGCAAAGCTTCAAAACAAAACCTACTCATCATCGGTGCTTCATCCCAAATGATTAATTTTACCCGATCAAGAAGAGCAGCTAATTCTGTTCCAGGTGTTATTGTACACATTGAATCTTCGGTTATGGTCAATGTATTCCAGATCGGGAGTGTGCAGTTCTACCAGCTGGAAGCAAAAGTGCGGCAACACCACTCGAAGCAACATTGAGAACAATTTCACATTTTGAGCGTAAAGCCGCAGATAATGAGCGTAAAGTCTTCATGGCCAGTTGTAAGCATTATTGACAAATAATATGCTTCTCCAACACCGGGCGGAACATAATCCATCCTGTTCCAAACCGACTCCAGATTCAACATTCTCGTTAATCCTGTTCATTTCAACTGGCCATGAATCTCCACGCCAATTTCGTAGATCGAAATAGACAGGGAGTGCATCTTCGAAAAATTTGGAGAAAGTGTTCGGAATAGGCTGTTACATAATTATCAATTTTAATATATGAGAAAAACATTTTAATATAGTGCATACGAAATAAAAAGTAAACTAATAACATAAAAAACACTGACCAATTTATTGATCGTAGAATATTTATGGATAAACAATTTATTTAGTGGGCAAGAAAACTCTTGTTCATATATTTGACGATGTAACATAAATATTGTAATTTTGAACAAAATATAAATAACCGGAGAGTAAAATATATAGTTGAAAATAGAATTAATTTTTTTGATAAAACATAATTTAAAATAAATAAATTAATATATATGAAAAAAAAACATACCAAATGATCCTTGTTAGAATACGCAACACATATCCTTCGATTGATTGCAAGCTGGGGCTGAAGACGTAGGTCCATTGTTTTTTTTTATTTTATAAATAAATAAATTTTGTATACATATAAAAAAAAAGTGACAATCAATTATTTATGGGGGGTCATCAAATTATCAAGCTATATAAATATATGTTAATACTCTCCAATAGTTAGTAATAGTTTTATTAATTTTCATATTGTAAATGATTCTCGTATAATTAAGGAAGAAATACTATTTCCAATAAAGGCATCAACCAAATGCGTTAATTATGGTATAGTTAAATTTCAACTCAATTAAATTCATCAAATTCCCATAAATATTATAAACTATTACAGTGTTTGTTGGTTAATGAAAAAATATGTCATTTTTGTAATTCGTTAAAAAAATAAAAAGAAATAAAAAGGTGATTAACTTCATAGTAACTCTTTATTTTACAATAAAAACTTCATTAAGAATATAAAGGCGTGTGGACGTTATCAATTGGCAATTAATAGTCATTTATTTTTCAGTCTCATAATCAAGGTACATTAAGTGTTGCAATGGTAAAATTTATAACATAACGGCAATTGACAGTTAATATAAAATAAGGTAAGGAGTGTACGTAATTGAATTTATGTTGTCAAATATTCCTTATATACAATTATTGTTATAATTGATATATTTAAGCACTGATTAAGATCAAACCCAATAATTACCAAATATATTTATTTAAAAATAGTTAACTATGAAAAAGATGAATATTCCATATATAGAGATATCAATTTATTGAGTGCAGATCAGACTGGATCGTTAATTATGGTATAATTAAATTCCAAATCAATTAACTTTAGTTAACTTCCCAAAAATTCATAAACCATTACAGTGATTATCGATTAATAAAAAAAATTGTCATTCTATCAAACAAATTCGTTAATTATAGTATAGTCAAATTTCAAATTAATTAAATTCATCAAAAGATATCTCATATTTTTAATCCGTTTACAAAAAAATAAAAATAAACAGGTGATTAACTTCGTGAAAACTCTTTATTTTACAATAATAACTACATTAAGAATATAAATGTGGGTTGACGTTATCAATTGACGATTAATATGTACTATAAAACTGACAATTAATAGTTATTACAACATAGTGTGAATAACAATTAATAGTTATTATAATCATTTAGAAATATTTCCACAATAGTTTATAATCATTTAGAAACGATTATTCTATCACTAACTGACAATTAGATCCAAGAAAAAGGAAGGAATGTACGTAATTGAAGTTACGTTGTCAAACATTCCTTATATGATTTTAATCGATTAAAGTTGGATGCATTAAAATTATCAAATTTCCAAAAAATTATAAACAATCACATTGGTTAGTGGTTAATCTAATAATATCGGCTAAAAATTATTATTGAGAGAAAAGAGTAAAGTGTATTCAGTTTTCATTATTGTTATCTTTTCCATAATTATTTTGTTTAAATTAGAATTATTTTTAGTTTCCATCTTTTTACCCTGCACACTTTGGAATTGACATTAAGTAATTCAGAAAATTATAATATCGGCTTTTAGAAGTGAAATAAGTAATGTGTGTATATATATATATATATATATATATATATATATATATATATAGAGTATCGTATATCGTAATTATAGAAAATAATGAATCATACGGTATGTATCGTAATTGAATCCTGATTAAGCACATACAATACGTCCACGTTCAATGTTCGTCCTCGTTAGTTTCGATGACCGATTCCTCAAAATTGTGAAAAATTAAAAACAAAATTGGCAATTGAAGCAAGGAGATTTGAGTTCCCGAAAAAATGTGGAGATGCTCAATTAATTTAGGAGCAGTGAGAATAAACAAATTTATTTGTAAGTAAAAGTAAAGGCAAATAAACAAATTCCTATTACTTCTCAAGAAATATAAGCAGTCCAGTGGTACAAGGTGTGGAACATGAAGCAAACCCACCAGGGTTCGAAACTGCCCAAGTGCAAAATTTATTTATACAAAATTAAGAACATGTAGGGGGAGAAAAAAAAAAAAAAGCCCTCTGCCCAAGTGCAAAATTTATTTATTTATTTATTTTTCAACAATTAACGTTAATTAATCAGAATTAAGAAACGCTAAAATTACAGAATTAACGCATCAGAATTAAGAAAATTAATCTAACAGAATTAACGCAACAAACACGCAACTACAATGTAGGGGAGAAAGAAAAAAGCCATATTTTATAGTGAGGCTCATTTTTCATAAAAGGAAGGAGAAATTGTGAATGCACAAAGAAATGCCACATCAGATTTAGAAATTGTATTAAAATGACACATGTCATTTGATTTTTTCTCTAGTTGACACCTAATCAAGATGTCAACACAATTAACAAATAGGAGGATATTCAAGCAAAAGGAGGATCTTTTGGCCAACCTCGCGTTAATAAGGCAATACTGTGGCCTTGGGTTACACGTATAACAAGGCACGACAACGTAATTGGGCGGAACGGCTGAAGGATGGTGATCGTAATAGGACCTACTTTCACCGTTGCAATAAGATTGCACGTTTTGTAACGCGATCACCTCTTTTCGCATTAATGGTGCTATCAGTATGGAGCCTTCTGTGATTCATTCCCATATTGTGGACTTTTACCATTTATTTTTTTCGGGCATTTTCCCTTTAACGATTTGCATCCCATTGGCTACATTGTTCTTGAGATCCTCACGGCTGCGCAGCTGGTTAACATAATATTATATTTTTTTTCTTCAATAATTCATATTTCTAATGATAATATTGTACAATAATATTATTACTGCAATTTGCATATTCTCTTGAGTTGTGATAATTATTCTTATAGAAAGAATTATAATAATTCTAATATATTAACGAATTCTATTAAATTCTATATAATTCTATAATATAATTTCATAATATTTCTGAGAATCCAATAGAGTTCATGAAATTATCCATAAAATTTATATAATTACATAAAATAAATATTTAATAAAATATCATGACACTTTATACCACTTCTAAGAGACTTGTGCAAGAATTTGAAAAGCTGCAACTCCTAAAATTGGTCAATGCCCTATTGGCTATTTTTTGATCTTTTGAAGTATTTTGCTGGAACTCATTGCAGAATATTCTAAAAACACACGGTTAATCATGACCATCGGTGAGTGTATAAATATTATATGCTACAGGTAATTTTCATCAACTTCAAACGAAACCGACTAGTTTTTCGAAATCATACAAAAACATAAATCATGAAAACATTAAATTTAAAAAACAAATATCTATTCTCTCGCACATCATCACACATCAATATATACAACCGTTATTTTTCTTCTAGACAAATAAAGAAGACATTAAAAATTACAAAATCAAGAAATGCTCCCAACACAGAGATGAGAATTTGAACAGGCTTGTTAAACAGAAGTTGAGTTATCTTCAAACTGCAATTAAGAATCTATATGCTAAGTAATATAAAATACATTAATTAACTAAATAAAATGGATTTTGTTTTAAGTTTATTAAATTGAATGTACCGGTTAATAATAAAAGGGTATTCATGATTTTTCAAAATTACTCTCATATTTTAATGTATAGTTAGCATATAGATTTCTGTTAAAAAAAAACTTTTCTAGATGATTTTTATAAGAGAGAGCTAAAATAATGTATAGTTTTTTTTACATCCATCATTATCAAAGACGTCAAATTATAAGTCAACTAGACCCTGATTCGGTCAACTAGTCTAAGTTTATTGTTATAGAACACCACGACAACCCTTACTATGAAAATCCTTTTCTAAAGATAAAAAATAATAATAATAATAATAATAATAATAATAATAATAATAATAATAATAATAATGATGATGATGATAATAATGATGAGGAGGAGAAGGAGGGCAATTTATTACATACACCTGGGTGCACCTTATTAGGTGCTCCCTGTAAAAATATGCTATCATTCAGTTATATGTGTTAATATATAAAGGTTATACGTACGTGATGATATATGGTAGTGATACGTCTACTTTTCTATTTTAGTGTTTGGTTTTATATTTTAGGGTTTAGTTTTTCCATTTTTAGGGTTTAATTTTCTATTTTAAAGTTTAATTTTTCATTTTTTTAGTTTTTCATTTTAGGGTCCCGACAAAAATGTATCATTCGACCATTTAAATATGATCATAAGTGTTAGTTATATGTGATGATATGTGTCAGTTATATGTGATGATATGTGATAGAAATTTAGAGTTTAGAGTTTAATATTCAATTTTGGGGTTTAGTTTTTTATTTTAGGTTAATTTTTTACATTTAGGATTTTAAATTTTAAATTTAGAATTTCAATTATTTGTGATGATATGTATCAATTATAAGTGATAATATGTACCAGTTATATGTGATGATATATGTCAATTATATGCAATAATAAATTAAATTACTGAATGCACCTTGCAAGGTGCACTCAAGTCCACGGTATAATGACCTGGGGAGGAGGAGGAGGAGACTTACTTCATTGTCGTCCTTTTTTTTTTTGAGATAAAAAATAAATAAACAAAATAATAATAATAATAATAATAATAATGAGGAGGAGGAGGAGGAAGAGGAGAGGCTTACTTCACTGTCATCGTAAAATGTTTCAATGATTTTCTTTTTTTATATTTTGTACCATAATTTCTTTATTTGATGGTCACAAAGTTTCTTAATTAATTGCACAAATGTTATTATTTATTTTTTACTTATATAATTAATAAGATTTTCTTAGCAATAAATTCTTTCTCTCAAAAGATTTCCAGTGATCGACAAGTGGTGGTCTTTTTGAGAATTGTTATTATTAATATTAGGTGTAATTTGGAGATTATATTTGTATATTTATACTAAACGACAGATTAAAAAACTACTAAGATAAGAAGACAATGTCCTTTGTCAAGAAGAAAGATGGATCGGTAAGACTATGTATCTCGACTGGGAGCTGAATAAAGTAACTATCAAGAATCATTTATCCTTTATCAAGGATTGATGACTTGTTTGATCAATTGAAAGGTGTAACAGTTTTCTAAGATAACTTGCAAACAGGTTATCAATGGTTAAGAATTAAGGTGACTGATGTGCCAAAAGATTGAACTAATTTGCAAATGGTCTTATAAAATAAACAAGAGAGAGATGATTTTTGAAGGGACAATTCTCGTGTGAATCATTAGGAAAACATTTGATCTCAAATAGTTTATTGAGATATTAACTTTTCATTTAATCCAAAATACTATATAAGAATACAAATATATCATTATTAA
Source organism: Phtheirospermum japonicum (assembly GCA_014905375.1). NCBI lineage: Eukaryota > Viridiplantae > Streptophyta > Magnoliopsida > Lamiales > Orobanchaceae > Phtheirospermum > Phtheirospermum japonicum. Next base: position 17,019 of record BMAC01000622.1, on the reverse strand, counting down.
CCAATTGCATACTATATTGTAAGATTTCACACTACATTCACAACATTAAAATCACCTACCTCGTTGGTCATCATTGCTACCATCGTCGGGCGCCGCTAATGTCATCATAGATCGGATTTCATACTACTTTGAAAGAATTACATACTACTTGCCAAAATCTATGAAATTACACACTATTTTAGCCAAATTTGGGAAATTACACGCCGCTTACCAAAATCTGAGAAAATTACTTATTATTAGGCGAATTTTAGAAAATTACTTACTACTTACAAAATTTGGGAAATTACATACTATTAGCCTAATCTAGGAAATTTGTAAAACCTGAAAAATTACATATTGACTCGTAAAAGTCTTGAAAAATTACAGACTACACCGCCTACCATGTACAAAACCTCATGAAACTATGATTTAATTGCAAATTAGTATGCACTTATGTACATTATATTATGGAATTCTATATTTGTAATTTCTGCTAAGATGGGAGTAAATCCCCAATTCGATTTAGAAGAATTCATAAACATCAATTGATATCGGGTCCTTTATTCTCTTTGTCCTTCCATGCCCGCCTGACCCATCAACCTCTCTGCTCCACCACCACCGCACTTGCACTCACTGGAGAACGATGAACAATGATGAGACGGCGTGATTGTCAAGAGAATGATGGGATGTGTCAATTTAGTGAATGTGGGTCTGGTGTCTTGGGTTCTGAGTTCATCTCATCGGCAAGGGAGAATGTCGACAGCGAGTGGTTCTGGTTTCCGGGCTTACTCCCTGGTGCACGAATTCTCGATGACTGGGGTGCTGGTTCGACGAAGATGAAGATGGTGGTGACTCGATGTAGGAGGGAGCTGGTTCTGGTATCTGAGAAGATGAACAGTGGTGGCTTCGACATTTTGGATCTGATTCGGTTAGGAAATGGGTCTCTGATTCGCGTCTCATGGTTTTTTTTAATCAACTTCAAATATAGGTCATTTGAAAATGATGATTGTGGTAGAGATGGTGGTTTATATTAGGGTTTTTTAGTCGTAGGTTCCATCTGGGCAGATATATCAATCCCAATAGAAATAGATTATGTGAGATGTAATCTTATATTCGACAAAAGAACTTCGTAGGATTATATGAGAATTGGGTTTTATGTTTTAGAATTATATGGGAATCTTTTAATAAAGAAAATTAATTGACAAATAGGTGCTTTTGATAAATTTATTTATTTATTCGACTATTTTTTCGGCTAATTTGGAAATTGAAAAAATTCACCGAATATTCGTTTTTCATCGTTTTGCAATTCTGGGTTGTACGATTGTTCGTCCTTATTGTTGCGCATCAACCTGCAAATTTTCAAATTTTTTTGATTTTTTTTTACTATTTTTCTGACAAATTTGAAAAATTGAAGGGGGTTGGGTCCAGTTTTGGGTTGTTGGGTCTGGGTTTGGGTTGTTTCCTGGGTATGGGTCACCTTACAAAATGGTAAAATGTGGCT
>BMAC01000622.1:0-11079 GCA_014905375.1 Phtheirospermum japonicum | reverse complement strand
AGGGAACAAAGCACTCAAAATTAGACAAAATGACTTAATAGATTAAATAACGGGATATAGACAAAAACATATAGATGAGAAAGTAAATAAAACACAAAACAAACACAAAAACACATAAAAATATGTACAAAACACTTATCCTCCCAAGAATATGTTTATTTCTCTAAATAGAACCAAATAACCAGAAATCACTTATCCTCCCAAGAATATGTTTATTTCTCTAAATAGAACCAAATAACCAGAAATCAAGGGATGGATACCAATAAGATCGCGTTTCTTTATTCACAAGGATTCTCGATCATTGTCATATTCAAATGACCATATCTAGGAACTTTCTGAATTCTCGAGGTCCCGATAACCGACCTGCCGAGCATTCACTAGATTGAACAGTCGAGCTATAATAAAAATATTCTTCTAGCCCCTGAAAAAAATAAACATGAACCGCACAAATCAGTACATATCGTTTCAAAGCTTGTTTCCGGTGACGGCCAAGCCCAACAAGCACACCTCTTCACTCAAAACATATTCCGTAAATCTCCAATATCGAGATAATAAGCTGGGACAAGTCGCCTTAAGAGTAAACACCGTAAACATAAGAAAAACAAAAGAAAACAACTTAGTGGAAATGAAATGAGCCAAACACTTAGATTTTTCTGCAATCATTCAGCCCTAAACCGTCCAAGTAACAAATATGCGAATAAATACATAAACTTTATCCCTGAAGGAGTACAGTTAAGGATGCCAAGAACAATGTTTTTCCTGGACTTTATTCACAAACACATGTCTTCTACAAACTACATAAATTACATTCAATGAGATTACGATGTAAAACGCAAACATCCAGTAAACGATTGTTACTACTTAACCTAAGAATAATCAACCCAACTTCAAGAATGCTACGGACAGCAACTCGGATTCCAATTACAGTGGCACTGAATTCAATCAGGCCAACAAGCATAAGACGTAGAAAAATATGAATGTTTTGTAAAATTCTAAACCACAATTACGGAAAATCGAAAACAAATATAGAAATTTCATAAAAATAGATCCGGATGTTTTATCTACCAGAGATGGGTAGTTTCTTAGAAAGTCCGGTTGAAGGGTTCCATATCCAGATGTAGTGACGGCCAGGAGTGGAATCTAGAAGTCCCCGCGGAGCAGATCAAGCCGTTGATTGAGCCCACGATCAACATATCTGTAGAATAGCAAGTGAGACCCGATTCGACGGGATCTGGTGGAGCACGTGGGCCGCGGTATGCATCATGAAAAAGAAAAAGGCGTTTGTTCTGATGATCAGATTGACAGCGCTCGCGCTTGCGCTCGAGGTGTGGTGTTTCTTCCTTCTGCAGGCTCCTTTTCAGTGCCATTTTTGTTGTTTCGAATTTACCCCCTTTGTGAATTAGGGTTTGGTTTGGCTGGGGGTGGGTTGAAAAGGATGCGATTCTCCAATTGGGTTTCTAGCATTTACTCTGTGTTATTGAAAGGACCGGGGCGGATTATTGGTTGGGTGAATTACATGAGCGGGTCGGGTAGCAGATGGGTTAGATAGATGGGCATGATAAAAACTGGTCTCATACTATGAGACCGGTCTCACCCAAGTATTTGCCTTTAATTTATGTGAATATCTTATGTTCTTTTTTAATAGATGTGGGCACGTACAAAAGATAAGAAAAGAAACTTATATCCTCACTCACAATATGGTGGCAGGTCATACCTGTGCATCAACGGACTATGCAAGATTTAAAAAATGAGTCTTTATGGTTGCTTTTTTTTTTTTTTAAATCTATACCTTATATATAAAGTTGAACTGCCATCTTTAGGTGCCAAGATTTGTCATACTCTAATTGGGGGGCTAAATCCGAAAGAGATTACTTGGGTTCTCCCAATAACTAAATAATGTAGCATGCCTAAATCTAACTGGGGTTCGCGGTGGTGGAGGAGCTGGAGCGGAAAAAAGAGGGATTCTAGTTGTAAGGGATTGTTGCAACATTTAAGATTTTAAGGCTTAATAATTATATATAGAAATCTATTAAATTTAATAGTTATAAATAAAAAAGAAATTGAATTGTACTAATTTTTTCAAAAATAAAAATAAATCATGAAGTTCACTAGACGATTGCCATCACCATCTATTACAGGAATAAAAAATCAAATTCTACGGTAAAGTTGTCAGAAACATGAAAAACTTGTTGATAAAATAATTGTTGATAACTACCTACATTTATTCAGTCGAAAAACGTATATTCAATTACTTATAGAAAAGTTGTAGGCAAATGTGAAAAAAAAATTGGTAAATTTATTGTTTGTAAAATGATTGTCGATGAATATTTACCAACGAAGTCTAATGGGTTGTTTGTTCTAGGACTCCCAATGCCAGGATTGGGATTTCGAATCCCAATTCTCGTTTGTTCTACGACTCTAATTTTCAATCCACGACCAACTATTTCTTACACTAACCCCACACTCATCTCTTTTATCACATCATCATTATATTTAAAAAATAAATATTACTAAATACAATAAAATAATACACTATCATCCACTTTTCAAACTTGATTTACATCAAATACAATATAAAAATATATTATCATCCACTTTTCAAACATGATTTGACATCTACAGTAAAGTAAAGGATTCTGAATCCTAAAACAAACAAAGATTCTTACTATTTACATAATTCTGAAAATACTCAAGATTTTGAATACCCAAATTCAGAATCCCAACGAATCCTAGTCCAAACAGCCCCTAAGATTGTTTGTCGGTAAATACCTACAATCTTTCAGTCAATAAAATGAAAATTATTGGTGATCTTTAATATAATTTCCATGGAAAAATATTTTTTATCATATCGATAATTGTAAAAATTAGTTACAAATTAATTTATGTGAATATCATAAGTTCTTTTTAAGTTGTTGTGAGCACGTATTAAAGATAAGAAAAGAAACTTATATCCCCAGTCACGATATGGTGGCAAGTCGGACTTGTGCATCAACGGACTATGCAAGATTTAAAAAATGAGTCTTTATGATGGCTTTTTTTTTTTTTAAATATATACCTCATATATACAGTTGAACTTCCATCTTTAGGTGCCAACATTTGTCATACTCTAATTGGTCTCTGTTTTTTTTTTTTTTTTTTATTCTTCTCAATTTATTTATTGACCATACTTCTAGACACTTCTTCAGTCTTCTCTCATTTCTTTTATTTCTATTAATTTTATTTTGCTTTGAATCTCACCTAATTCTAATGTCAAAAGCTCTGAAATCTTTTCAATTTTTCTCTTCTTTATCCACTCTTCATCTGTAGAAATGTTAGAAAATTGATTATTCTCATGCCCAATGCTTCTCGATCTTAATTAGATTCTTGACGTACTTCTTTATTCAGATCTCAGTTATACATGTATCGCTATGCAATTCTATTCATTTGATTTATAATTTGTCATATAGCCGGAATCAAGTGCAGAATTTATTAGTTATTATTAATAAATTGAGAAAAATTATAATATTTGGTATCTTTTTCCATTTTTTATTTTTTGTTCAGTTTTCTTTCCTAATGTACTCATCTATTTGAAATTTACATATATTTGATTAAATGTATAAAACCTCAAAATCAAGATAAATATTATTAATAGGAGAATATTTCAAGTAACAAAAAATTAAATTATACAAATAATAATAGCTGGAAGTTTGAATTTTAGATTCTCTTACAGATTATTAAGTAAATAAATATTAAGTTAAGTATATGAAGATAACAATAAAACTATAGATGGAATTAATAATAGATGTTATAAAATAATTTGTGTTATAAAATCAAGTTATACGACAGTGTAAAAGCTTTCATCCGTTTTCCTTTTTAATTCTTTATTATCTATTCTGGTAGATTATACTTTATCCCTTTTTTTTGTCGTTCAGGGTTTATTCAAATTGTGTTTTAAAGATTGTGAAAAGGTATTTATTTTTTTGATTGGATGCCTTGACGTCTATGAATCATTTATTATTGAGTGGATGGTTCACATCATTTAGTGTTATAGGAATTCGGAGTTACATGAATCCTTACCCGTTTTTATTTAATTTGTTCCTTTTAGACAATCAATTTATTTTATGTAGCGCGTCTACTTTATAATCACACAATCTGATTCAAAATTTTCTTTTTCTTACTTTATACAATATGATGTTAAATCATATATGATTGGGTGCTTGGAACTTTGTCATAATTGTAATTTCTCTGACAACAGACATATAGCAAAACATAAAAGCAAAAGTGATAATACTAAAGTTAATTTAAAAAAAAAAAGAGAAAGATAGAGAGGATTTGTGTTTTCATCTTTTTTAATATTCACTGTATTGGATAAATATTAATAAATTATATGAGAGGCATACGGAACTCTCATACTTTGTGAAGAATCGGATTATTCTACATGAAATTTTCATTCATTTTGTACACGATTCTAAAATTATTATTATGAATCTCTTTGTGTTAATAGTCTGGATTCGTGGATTACAATTAAATGTTCGCATGGTTGTCGTATGAGATGGGAGTTTATGCGTTTGTTCAGTGATAGATTTTTATGCAGATTAGTTTGTTTATCACGATTATTCTTGGTGCAAATATTTTTTCATTGCTACGTATAGTTTTGTTTCAGTTTCATCCAATTTCTATCTCTATATATTTAACCTGCGAATTCAAAGTTGAAACTTTCTATGGACATTTTGCATTATATAATTTTAACATCATAATATTAACATTTAGTCTTGCTACGAATGTATCTAACTTTTCCTTTCTCGGATTCTTTCATCAGCATGACCTATTTAATTAAATTGTACAGAAATTGTATGTATTTCTTCCCATTGAAATGAGTTTCATAGTTCCACTCAATATCTCTATATTTGGCTGAGATATGTTTGTATATAACATAATTGCTAAATTGAGTTATATAAATATGATCTTCACTTTCTTGCTTTTAAGTAGATGTAAATTGGTCAAATTTAATAAAATATAATATTAGGTTGTTGATCTTTATTTAAATCTTCCTGGATTTCAAGGCTACTTTCATTTGATTCATATTTCAGATTTATATTACAGCTTTTCACATTCCCACCATAATATTTTCCTACTATTCAACGAACTTAGTTTCCTTTTTAATCTTATTTATTTCACAAGTCAATCGATCAACCACAGAGTGTGGAAATTCCACAAGAGAGTAATATCTAAAATGTGTATGTTCAATATGTTTTGCATTTAATGATGTCAGACTTATTTCTCCTATTCAATCAGTTTTTTGCTGCATGAATCGATGATTATATTGTTATGTTGTGTTTCACGTAATATTACTATAAATAATCCAATGGCAACAAATTTAGTTATAATCTTTGAACTATTTTTGCTTCAGTATCATGTAGGGATTTTTTTTTTCTTCATAACCAAGTAGACCTCAAGTTCAATCAAGGTAAGAAATCTTAATGACTGACACTCTGTCAATTGTTCATTCTTCCTTTTCAATTTGTGTATTTGACAATCTATTAATTCGTGTATTATAAAATAATAAGTGAAATTAATGTGTAGACATGACAATAATATTTCAACCAACCATATATTACCAAATGAAATGTCATATATTCATAGTACTTTATGTTAACACAATAAATAACTTACAAGTAAATGCAATTCAACATAGCATAAAACACCAACGTTTAAGAAATTGAATGAATAAATAAATAATATGAAAAACTGCTAAAACATGTCATAAAATTAATGGGAAAGTTCTCATTTGCAAATAAAATTTTATATAATCCACCTAAATCTTCTCTTCCCTTTAAGTCATATTAATCTCATTAAATCATAAGTTAACATTTAAATTAACAATCTATTGCATAATGGAGTCATGTTATTTAAGGTATGCGCCCTCATCCCGCTCTCCAATTAGTCTTCTCATTACCTTTTAAGTCGATTCTTTTCATTCTTCACATTGACAATTAATCTTCTCCATAACATAACATTTAAATTGTCCATATTTATCTTCTCCATAACATAGCATTTAAATTGTCCATATTTCTTCTTGAAAGAATAAGATCTAGGATGGTGAGTTCAGTGTCATTATTTAAGAAATAATAAATTGGATGGGGATTTAGTACATGAATCTGATTTGTGGAGTTGAACTATTAGGTGTATAGTGAGACTGTATAGATCTATATGAAATTTATTTAAAAAAATGATTTTTCTGTCCATTTTTAGGGTAGTTAGTTATCCATTCAACTATTATAGAATAAAATGCATTTTGTCCGGGGGTAGTTTTAACCCATACAACTAGTATGGAATTTAAAATAATTCAATTCGATTCATTTTGTACAGTGTAGTATGTAATCTCTACTGCCAGTATGTAGTTAATTAAAAAAAAAATCAATTCAAGTCATCTTGTCGGGGATAGTATGCAATCAATGCTTGCTAGTATGGAGTTTGACAATGTAGTATTAAGCTTATTGATGTAGTATGAAGTTTAGTATTAAATTTATTAATATAGTATCAAGTTAGATTGGCAGTGTTGTATAAAATTAATATACAATAGTTTGAATTTTATTGGATTAAATTGTGAAAGATTTGAAAAAAGAAAGTTAATAAAGATAATTTAGTATTATTATGTTTATCTTGAATTAAGTGGAAAGTTAAAATTTCAATAGTTTATTTGGAAACAAATATTTTGTTAATAGTTTATATAGGAATTACCCCAAATTTAATCCAAGTTTTCATATATATGTGCGCGCTTACGCACACATATATAGAGGATTAAAAAAAAAATGGTCTCGAAGACTTTTGGGGTCCCGCACCATACTCAACATGTCCTGAGGATTGCCAAGAAAACCACTTTAATTTAAGCCATCTCTACCATTATATCGAGTGCAATTACACAAACATAAGTTACATAACCTTGAGTAGAGAGGTTAAATATGCAAAAAGTTCATGAGTCAGACTGTTTAAATTAGATAAAATTAGAGTTAGTCCCAAAAATTGTGGTCCGTTTAAATTGGAGTTTTTTCTACTTTAGCCGTTTAGGTTAAAGCACACCAGGGTTGGCTCGAAACCGCTAGAGTTGCATTTGGAAATTGGAATAGTTATTTTTCTCTCTATTTAATAATTTAGTTATGAAGTTACGATAAACTAATCCCTCTTTCATAAATATTGTTTATTTATTTAAAGAAAATATGTAATATACTATATTTCTCTCAAAAGTAAATATACATTGAACATATTTTAAATATATTATTATGAAATTCACATGTGAAATTCTAATATGTTAAAATTCAAAATTATGATGTCAATATAATTATCAAAATTTTGATTTGTAGCCCTCCTAGCCCGAAGCCTGTAGAGTTAAGGTTATGTCCTGCCTAAATCAGGAAATTTTTAGCCCACAAAGTACCGTTAAACATCTCTTTATATAAAATGTATGGTTAAAGGTCTTGCGAGAGTTATTAGGTTTGAATCTCATTTCTCATGATATCAAATTTCTTTGAAGTAAGGGGAACAAAAACTTTACACAACACAAGTTTCACTGTACTATTTAAAGATCGGGATGTACCACTCGGTCGAGGGCAATTTTGCCAGCACGTACAGTACTCCGTTTAAACCGACTCTTGACAATATGTAGCCAAACTGAGCTCAAGAAGTGGATTTTTTAACCAAATCTTTTACTCATGTATTTCTAATTCTCTTTCCACGTCTTCTGATTCAAACTATAGAAACACATTAAAACTCAAACAATACATGTGGGTCGAGGGACTCGAGTCTAGATTGGAACTCAAACAGCTCGATCGTCCAAGACAACGATATAAAACAATACAAAGGGGTCCTTTACGCCCCTTGGTGGCTAGCCTTTCTAGCCTCAACAACATTGCCCGGAGCAACTTCGACCCAGTAACCGAACCTGCCATTTCCAATGGATTTCACCGACAAGAATTTTCGTCACTCGGATGATCCAATATAATATTTTTAAACACAGTAACTTGCCTTGTCAATGCCTTGTTGGATATGTGGGTGTTTCAAAATATTTTTAATAACTTTATTCTAATAACTTAATAACCGGCCTTGTCAATGCCTTGTCGGACAGTGAAACTTCTTATATTTACCACAAATGTGTTTTTCCAGAGGAGGTATGGTTGTCGTGCTGTGATGCTCGAAACTGTGGCCGCTGTTCCCGGGAGGAATGTTTTGCATCTCAGGTCTCTACGTAAGTTTCAGCAGAGCGATGGTTGGATCAAAGCATTGCTCGAAGAAGCCAAAAATGAGAGGATGCACTTGATGACCATGGTAGAGCTTGTGCAGCCCAAGTGGTACGAGAAGCTCCTGGTGCTCACTGTTCAGGGAGTATTCTTCAATGCCTTCTTTGCACTTTACATGATATCTCTGAAACTGGCTCATAGAATTGTTGGTTATTTAGAAGAAGAAGCCATACATTCTTATACCGAGTACTTGAAAGGTATCAATAGTGGTGCTATTAAAAATGTGCCTGCTACTGCTATCGCGATTGACTACTGGAGCCTTTCTTAGGTTGTGATGTGATTACTGTAAGTTGACTAGAGAGAGAATTTTTAGAAAATATCATAACAAATCCTGATTTTGAGATTGGGGAGTTCTTGAGCTTTGGTGAGATTTCCTATCTTTCTTCACGATAGCAATACACTGAAGTTGGATCTTGCAGTCGGAAACTTAATGGCATATAAACTTTAGTATTGAACTCGGATTTGGATTTATTATAAAACTTTCATGCTTTTCTCCGATCCGATGAATCTCACCATCGAGATGTCAACCATTTTTTCTTTTGATATTCATTTTCAGGGGAAAGAGTTAAGGGATGCACCAGCTCCTATCAGATACCATTAAAGTATCGTTAGAATGCTAAATAGTTCTGGAGAAAAAAAAGATAGCCATGCTTAATCGACCCGGTTATCAACCGATAATGGGGTAGCTAATGGTCTTCTGTGTTTCGTTAACTCTTTGGTTTCGTGGGCTTGCTCTAATCTTGCCCTAATAGACTATTCTCTTCACTTTCTTTAGTCCGTTTTTTAATCTTTAAGCTCAATCCAACCAAAATGACTACAAAATCCTATAAAAGCCAAATAAAACAACCAAACACGTGAAAAAGTCCAAATAATAGGAATTAAAGTATTAAGATATTAAAAGTGTACAAACAGTGGTTTAACCCTATTTCATAAGTCTTAATATGTACAAAAATACATGTTATCCGATGTATTAATTATAAAGATTTTGTTTTGACAGACAATCCGCCAGTGCAACCTGATAAAAATATTGCCTATTTAAATGCTCCTTATAAAAACATGTGAAATGAGCTACAAATTTTCATAAAAGCACATTCAACCAAACCGAGACGGCTTTGGTCTTTTGGGCGATAAAAAGAAAAAGGGTCCTTGTGTATACGGAATAACAATAACACTTCATACTTCCAAGAAAAGTCAAAGAACGATCATGTAAATATAAAATTGTGATAGTATAATGGGTATTGAATTTAATTTGATTTAAACTTTGAATAACTTTTTCATATACTTAGAATCTAAATGATCTAACACTACAAAAAAAACTGTAAATTTTCGAGGGAAAAAGCGAGGGAAAAAATTTCCCTCGAAAATTTCCGAGGGAATTCAATTCCTTCGGAAAAACGGGCGCCAAAACTTGCCGCCATAAGTTCCGAAGAACGAACCGAAGGATGACCGACTTTTCCGAGGGAATATTTCCCTCGAAATTCCGAGGGAAGTTGTATTCCCTCGAAATTATTTTTTATTTTTTTTAAAAATATTAATAAAATTTCCGAGGGAAACTGAATTCCCTTGGAATCATTCCGAGGGTTTACGTATTCCCTCGGAATGATTTTGTATTTTTTTTAAATATTAATTAAATTTTCGAGGGAAGTCCATTTCCCTCGGAATCATTCTGAGGGTTTGTGTATTCCCTCGGAATGATTCCGAGGGAAATGGACTTCCCTCGGAAATTTAATTCATATTTTAAAATAACCCGAAAAAATTAAAAACAAAATCGGAAAAAATAATAAAAAATAGGATTTATTTTCGGGACGTCGAGGAGCACCCCTCCCCTGCCCCGGTCGTAATTTGTTTGGTTTCTATTTTTTACTATTTTTACTATTTTTTCCATTTATAAAAAAAAATCGAAATAAATAGAAAAAAAAAGAAAAATTATAAAAACGAAATCGATCCTATCATATAAGGCAAGTGGGGTGGTTTTGACCCCAAATTCGATCAAAAAATACCAACGAGCACGTGCGTGTCCACACGTGGCGTGGGATTCGACCAACAACAAGATACGATCGATCGATGAACTCCTTCGGTTGGAAACGCGAAGCAACGAAGATACGATATTTTTTCATATTGGAGGAGGGGTGCGTCTCGGCGTCGTGAAACCATAGGGGTCAGGCGTATCGTTTAAAACGTGTTTTCTATTTTTTTTCCGATTTTTAATGAAAAAATGGAAAAAACCTCAAAAAATAGAAAAATTAGTAAAAACGAATCTCATCATTTCATGTCCGGGGCGGGGAGAGGTGCGCCTTGGCGTCGTGGAACCACGGGCGTCGGGCGTCGATCGTTCCGCATGCGTTTTCTATTTTATTTCGATTTTAGATGAATAATGGAAAAAAACTCGAAAAAATAGTAAGAAGGCCCAAAAAATTACGACCGGGGCGGGGAGGGGTGCACCTCGGCGACCCGGAAATAAACCCTATTTTTTCTAATTTTTCTATTTTTTCGTTTTTTTTTTTTTTTTTTGAAATTTACGAGGGAATGAGAAATCCCTCGGAAAGGGATTTTGGATTCCCTCGAAAATTAATTAATAAAAAAAAATAATAAAACAAGTAATAACCGAGGGAATGAAATCCCTCGGTTTTTCGAGGGATTTTTCCCTCGGAAAGTACCCTAATTAAAATCAACGGGCTCGCCCGCTGTTCTTCGTTTTATCCGAACACTACAAGAAATCTGCTGTTCAGTGACAATTTTTTTTCCACGCACAAAATTTCGTCATGGTATGTTAAACAATAGTGACGGTTTTTGCATTCGTCATAGA
>BMAC01000621.1:732390-751338 GCA_014905375.1 Phtheirospermum japonicum | reverse complement strand
GAAGGAGGAAAGCTTGAAAGCTGAATGATTCTTCACAAAGGAAACTTAAAACAAAGCTTGAACATTAAACAACTAAGATCTAAGCTTAACTAACCTATAACTAATTACTAGAATTTATAGGAATTAAAATGAGCAAAATATGGAAAAGGAAAGTTTTCTGGTTTTGGAGAGCTTCCTTGGGGAAGAAAGCTGCAGGAGCAAGTTGTCCTCATTGAAATGACGTCTGAGTGATTAAATCTTCAAAATTTCTGCTTTTCAGTCGATCGACTAAAAAAGCAGTTGATCGACTGGCAGTCAATCGATTATGTCAGCAGTCGATCGACTGCGATGTCAAAACGGCCTGGAGCCCTGGAATCCAGTCGATCTTGAGGGGTTCAGTCGACCGACCGCAGTCGATCGGCCAAGTAGGCAGTCGATCGACTGCCTCGTCCAAAATGCCAAAATTCCCTGGAATCCAGTCGATTTTGCCGGTTCAGTCGATCGACTACAAAGTCAGTCGATCGACTGAACAATCAGTCGGCCGACTGGATTCCAGCGCCCGGCTCGATTTCTCGTGCTTTTCACGTCCGCCGATTTATCGAACCTCGTTCGTTGTGCTTCCTTGCTTTGTCCGTCCATTCTCGAGTCGAGTATCAATGATCCCAAACGAGCGTGGGCCCCGCTTGGACGTCCTACGTCCAAGAAAAATGGAAAAGTGAAAAACTACGAAAATTACTAATAAAACGTACAAAAACTAAGAAAATCTAGAAATACGAAAAACGGCCAACCCGACTCCTAAAGCAACAAAAAGCAAGCGAAAAACACGCAACGTGAAACAAAATCGGTAATGAAAATATGTACAAAAATATGCAAATCAGAGTACCCGAAGCACGGATGTGTGCGGTTGCTCGGATGGTACGGGGGATTTTGACTAGATGGTCTAGGAAAGGATGTCTTAGCAACACCGTGACCCGGTTGGTAACCTTGGACCCCACAAACATCCTCCGATTGAGGCACCGGCATGTAATGGGAAGGATTCGACGGACAATAAAGCATTTCATGCCCAACCATACCACAAGACAAACAAGGCGGGTCCATGCTCGGGGACGATAACTTGGCCATTTGAACTTTCATAGCATCTATCTCCTTTTTCATCTCAAGCTCCCTCGGGGAAAGAGGCTCATTCACATTATTAACTTCATTAGCACTTGAGTACAAAGCACGGGAAGACTTTTGTTGAGAATTTTCGGCCAAAGAAATGAAAACATTGAGAAGCACGCGTGGAGAATAGATCGTCATATTACCCCCCGCCGTCGTATCTACCATGTATTGAAATTGGGGGTTCAATGCCTCATAGAAGGTTTGAATTAGAAGCTCCTTGGGTATACGATGATGCGGACAACTAGTAATAAGATCATTGAACCGAGACCAAGCGGAGTGAAATGGCTCATTTTTCATTTGCTTGAATGACATAATCTTTACCCTCATATCATTTGTTTTCTCCATGGAATAGTAGTGTTTGAAAAAGACCTTTTCGAGCTCGGTCCATGTGCGAATCGTGTTAGGAAGAAGACCCGTGAACCACGATAAAGCCTTATCTTGGAGAGCATATGAGAAACATCGGAGTTGAAGATGCTCCAAACTCATCGTATTCGGGCAGTGAAAACTCGAGACATGCCATAAGTATTGCTTGATGAATTGGAGGGGGTCCTCCTTGGCAAACCCGTGAAAAATGGGAAGGCGGGCAAAATCGAGCGATCGGATATCAATAGCCATCACCGCGGGGGTAAGATATATACAAGACGAAACATGAGCCCCCACAAAAGCTTGGCTCACCTCCCTCATAGTCCGGACGGGTGGAGTAAGTGGAGCACTCGGATCGTAACCACCAAACAAATCATACTCATCAAGCTCGTCCTCTTGAATTCCATGATCATTACCATATCCGGGACCACCACCATAACCATTCGGATCCACATTCGGTGTCGGATTGAAAGCATGCATGGGTGGAGTACCATACGGACCGGGATTCAGATTGGGCACATTCTGAGAACGGAGATGAGCACCATAGCCATAAGGAACGGGATCCGGGCCTCCAAAATCATCGAAGGGATCATGAGCATCTAAGAGCACATTGGACCCGACATGGTTTGCACCATGCCCTCCCATGTCGGGTTGACGAACACCATGAGAKKRGGGYGCAACGCGGTTCGCACCATGCCCTCCCGCGTGCCCCTTTCCAACCAAACCACCACCATTCCCAACATAGATTGCACCATGCCCTCCCATGTTGGGAACAAAACCGACATTAGAATAATGAGGGTAAGAAGCAATACCTTGGTGTGGGCCCGTGGCGTGCTCATGAGTGGTAAAGCCACTCCCTTGAAATCCAAGCGATTGCTCATGAGGCGGAGGGGTAATGGGAATGGAAGGCCCGGTCATGGAACTCGGAACGGGCTCCTCATGAACTCTGGGCTCGGACGAGGTAGAAGCTTGAGGATTGACCCGGGGGGATTTCCCGTGAGGGTCGAGAAATGGGCCTGGATGATTGGTCGCCATAGAAGAATCAAGAAGTAACGGGTGTCGAAGACGTTGTAATCGTTCGGGGTTAGAAGTATCAGGAAATAATTCGTGTCCAAGCGAGCGACGACCTAGCATACACTCAAAGAGAACGTCAAATAACAAAGAAAGCTAAAAACACAACGAAACAACAATTAAGTTGAAGGCCTTAACAAAGCCGTGTCGCAACGGTGCCATTTTGAAGTTATAGTTTTTGGGGTGTTGAAATAAATCAACGGGTTCATAGCTTGGTATTATCGGGCTTCAATCCATTTGCAAGTTTCAACGTGTTTCAAGCTCAAGAGATGAGAGAAAACCAAAAATAAAACAATTAAAATAGCTAAACTAACCTAAAAATTGAAATGACAAGTTGGTCGGATGCCTCGGTCGTATGCCCAAATTGAAAATGCAAGCAATTAATAAAAACAAGCAAAAACAAGCATTGTTTCATCAAGTACTACCATGCATGCATAAAGTACAGCCATGCATGAAAACTCAAAAAAAATGAAAATTCATAAAAATTGAAAGCATCAAAGTAAAGAGCAATGAAAGTTGACATAAAAGTTTAAATCTTTTGGAAAAATAACGAGAAACGAAGAGTAGATCTAGAATTCAATTTAATATTATGCATGGAAACTTAATTCAAAATAAAGCATAAGTAAAACTCAAAATCATGATGATCAAGGACCCGATCTATAGCCTAGGTGTGTCACTCAATTAGAATCCATAGTCAATTCACAAGTTTCATCATGAAATCAAGAAGCTAAGACAAAAAGCATAATTGAATAACATGCATGAAAATGAAGAACAAAGCTTTAAATTAAAAGGAAAGCTTACTAAAATTAAATGGAGAACCCCAAAGCTTGAATTACAATGAAAGTGCTAATCCAAAGGAGTATTTGGATTCATCTTGAGCTTACAAACCCAAGTAAATGCTTGAAGATTAAATCTAAAACCTAAGAGAGAGAAAATAGATCTAGAGGATAAATGAAGAGAAAATTAATCCCAAGGCTCATGCAAGAGTTGGGGAATGAGTGGATGCCTTCCTCAAGTCAAGTGGAGGGTTTTTATAGTGATTTAGCAGGGGCAAGCTCGTTAAAATGCTTTAATTCCTGGACTCTTAGTCGATCGACTGAGGTCCAGTCGATCGACTGCTCAGTCAATCGACTAAGGGTAGTCGATCGACTGCTTATCAGAAAAGTCCACAACTCTCTATCAATCAGTCGATTTTTGATGGCTGCAGTCGATATCCTCAGGACCAGTCGATCGACTGCCCAGTCGATTGACTAGTGGCCAGTTGATCGACTGCCTTGCCAAATTGCAGCGCTCTCTGATGGTCAGTTGATCCTCCAGTCGATTTCTTGGCTAGCAGTTGATTGACTGCGGTCAGTCTGGGCAGTCGCTCGGGCAGTCGTCTGGGCAGTCGACTTGGCTCGATTTTCCTCGTTTCCGCACGGTTCCTTGAGTTTCAACGCCTTGACTCGCTCCTTACAACTTTTAGCGTCGGTCCAATACCTCGTGCCACCTACAACATATGAATTTAGATTCAAAACCCATGGATTGTCATCAATAAATGCATATATAAAGCTTCAATACTAAAAACGGGGTAATGACCTAAGACCTAATGAAAAATGACTCTAAACTACTAGAAACAATGATAAACCCTAACTATAAAAACTAAGAAAAACACAACAATTGCATGCAAAACAACCGTCACCAGAATTCTCGGCAGTTCTAGGAGGCGCAGCCCAAGGAAGATCAATGATGCGTGCCCCAGTCAAGTTCTGGCCACGCAAAGAGAACCAATCGGCCACCCAAGTGAGCACGTTGTCAATGGAAGGTTAGAAACCTTGATTCTCCAACAGGATGTAGATAAGAGACGGAAAATATAGAGAGGACGTGGCCTTGGTCGTTGTAAACCTAGTGATAGTCTCAGAAACATGCTGGCCAAAGTTGAATTTAATACCGCGACCAAGCTTGTATAAAAAGACCGCCTGAGGACGAGTGACCACCGTCGCATTCTTGGTAGGGACCCAGTTGAAAACACCCACCTTATGCAAAATAGAATAGAGCAAGGAAAGACGCGTGCAGGGTAATTGCTCACGCCATTTCTTTGTCAGCCCACCAGACAAAAAAGTGATGACCTCATCCATGTCATCCATAGTTGAGTCTCCATGATATGACTCAGTCCCAAACATCTCATTAACCAAGTCAGGAGTAAAAGAATAAACCTTCCCACGTACAAACACCTTCCCATAATTCACAGACTTGGAATCCACAATAGACGACAACATATTTGCATAGAACTCAAGGATGACATCATTCACAAATGGCATAGCAGTAGAAACGGTCGAATACATACCTCAATGTTTGAAGAAGGCAATCAAGTTTTTCTTCTCAAAGATCAATCTGGACTCGGCGCTCAGTAATCATCCCTCGAGTTTGATAACCGTCAAACAGCTCTTCCGCTTCCATAATCAAGAACTTTGGTGACACAGGCACGATGTCCTCAATCTCAACACCAAGAATTTCATCTTCATCAAAATCAACAGTCAACTGGTCAGATGAGGACGATGTACGTTCAGGGGCAGCGAAGTCAGCATATCCAGAGCTAGAAGAAGAGGCAGGGTCAGTTGCAGGAGATGTTGGTTTTGGTGACACATCACCAGAACCAACATTGGCGGGCGGAGCAGCTGCAAAGGATGTTCCTATGGGAGACACAACATTAGAACTTTCAGCAGCTTTGGTCTTTCTCTTTTCCCTCCTTATGGCGGTCAAGTAACTACCAACGGGAAACCCGTCATCAGATTCGAGCGAATAATCGAAGATCTCAGGCGCTGGTTGAGCCAAGTTAAATAGAGTGAGAGGAGGAGCAACATTCAATGGACTGGAGGAACTGGTAACCTCTCCAGTGAAAAAATCAGCAATTTCAAATGGGGGACTTGAATACTCAATTTCAGTAGAACCGGGCGACACCTTAATTGACGTCGGTGGATTTTTCTTATCAGCCATATTGACTGTCTGCTTCCAGTGAGGAGTCACCGACTTGGACAGTCGTGGAGTAGATGAGGGCGTCGGTGCGGCAATAAGTGCAGATGGCATAAAATCTTCGTCATCCGAGTCTGTCATAACCATGACGTCCTCGGCCAAGTTCATGTGCTCAAGTGGCACATTGCGCCACGGACCTGTTTGGCTTTTTGGAACATCCGTCGAAACTACACCCGGAGAAATATTGCGCAACCGCCGTGATCTCTTTAAGGTCAGATTCCCAAACCGTCCAAAAGTGGAAGCGATGAACGACAGGTCAGGAGGATTATCAATATCGATTTCGTTGCCCTGCTGTCCTGGAAAAACTTGGTCCTTCGGAACAGCGTCGGAAGTCGCTGGAGCAGGAACAATAACTTGAGAATCGAGCGGCGGCGGAGTGGCAGCAGATGTTGCAATCGATGACGGGTTTGTAGGTAAAGCACCACCAACTTCTTCGCGGATGTCCAGGCCACCGAATCTTAGGAGATTCAGTGGAACCTATTCACCGGAATGGACCACGCCCTCCGGTAGTTCAGGAACATGGGACGGAGATGGTGGGTTCAACATACTGCAATAATTTTGAAGAAAAGGCACAAAAAACAAACAACAATCGAGAGAGAGAGAGAGTAACGCCGTGAGAGTAAGAGAGATCAAATTTTGCAGGTGAGTTTTAGAGAAGTAGGGCAAACGGTAAAAAAAAAAAAGCAATCTTTTATACCATAAAAATTGATCGTTTCCAGGAGAGAGAAAAAGAAAGAAAAAAGAAACTCCCTTATTTACCCAAAACCCGATTTTAAGCCCAATCAATATTCTCTTTCCTTCCATAAACAAAAACACAATCCCCCTTAATCTAGATAACATGATTCCAATCTACTTAACCACTATGTCATTAATTTGGAAATAAAAATCACACGTCTCTACTATAAAATCAACCGAAAATAGAGCTGAATTATTTAAACCATCACCAAAGTAGATTGAATATTTTGCAAAGTAATTTTTTACTTACCAAATTAATCCCTTTATTACCTATCCAACCGTTTGATTATAACACCACTGAAACACTTGGTTAGCAAGATTCAAAAAAAAAAATTAGAGAATTCAGGAAAGGCACAAGCACAAACAACAAAACACACAGCAAAAAGGCATCTTCTCAAAGTATGAATGTCCTAATTGATGCCTAAAAATCATGACCTAAAAAGGTTAAAAACACAACTTTATGGTTTTAGTGACTTAATCATTGTTGCTTTTCATGACTGGTGACATCATAACCAACATTGCCTTAGGCGAAATCAATGAAAATAGACCCCTTAACCCAAGTTAATGACTACGTCAAAATCATTCAATGAGGTGAGATTTAAAGATTGGATCCTTTTTAATCCAGATTTTCTTCATCTTTTTATAGATTTGAAGAGAAATAGCTTATCTTCAGCAATTTCTGTTAACGCCCCTTGTTTTTGGACCTGGGAGAAAACCAGCTTATGCGGGAAAGCTCCACAATCACCTAATTGAAGAGGTTAGTCTTTTTGTCTCCATTTTTATTACAACACATGACCTTATTACACTCTCAACCAGACCCAATCCATTTAGATTATGTATGAAAAAGAAAATAAAAACGCATGCATAAATATACAGATGTTATGACTGATGACAGTTTTGGTGTCATAACATCAAAACTAACACGGACTTAGATAATGCACATTTTGAGATTTCTTCTCAAACGAGAAAAGGTCTCTAAATCTAATTCCGTTGTGAAGATGTCAGCAAGATGATTGTTTGTTCCTATATGCTCGAGACTAACTATCTTCCTCTCAACCAAGTCACGAGTAAAGTGGTACCTTATGTCAATGTGTTTGATTCGTAAGTGCTGGACTTGATTTTTCGAGATATCGATGGCACTGGAATTATCAAAGAGCACAGTTAATATTCTACTATGTAGACCGTAGTCCTCTATCATTTGGTTCATCCATAACAACTGTGTACAAGCACTTCCAGCTGCAATATACTCGGCTTCAGCTGTAGAAAGAGAAATGCAATTTTGTTTTTTGTTATATGAGATAAGATTATTACCCAAGAAAAAACAACCCCCTGTAGTACTCTTTATATCCACAACATCCCCAGCCCAGTCCGAGTCAGTATAACCCACGAGTTCAGTACCAGTTTCTTTAGAATACCAAACACCCAATTAAGTTGTACCATCTATATATCTAATTATTCGTTTAACAGCTTTTAGGTGTGACTCTTTAGGGTTTGACTGATATCTAGCACATAGACACACACTATACATGATATCAGGCCTACTCGCTGTTAAGTACAAAAGACTTCCTATCATGCTCCTATATATGGTGTTATCAACACCATTACCAACATCATCTCTTGACAGTTTCGTGGTTTTGCCTAACGGTGTTTTCTTATGTGTCTCATTCTCTAACCCAAATTTCTTAACAAGATTCTTAGCATATTTGGTCTGAGAGAGAAAAATACTGTCATCCAATTGTTTAATTTGTAAACCAAGAAAGTAAGAGAAATTACCTTCCATGCTCAATCTCAAATGTGTCAGGCATTCGAGATATAAAATCTTTCACCGTCTGCTCATTAGTAGATCTGAAAATTATATCATCTACATAAATCTAAACAATTAAGATGTGCTTATTTGATCTAAGAAGAAATAAGGTTTTGTCAACTTCCCCTCATCTAAAATTTAAAAAGAGCAAGTGTTGAGTCAACCTTTCATACCAAGCTCTGGGAGCTTGTTTTAAACCATATAAAGCCCTTTTCAATTTTAATACAAAGTCTGATTTGTAGGGATCTACAAACCCTTTAGGTTGCTCTACAAACACTTCTTCACTTAAAACTCCATTAAGAAAAGCACTCTTTATGTCCATTTGATGTAGAGATATTTTCATATGACAAGCCACGACAAGTAAAAGTCTTACAAATTCAATGCGAGTAACAGGAACAAACGTTTCATCAAAATCGATGCCCTCAATTTGAGTGTAACCTTGTGCAACCAGTCGAGCCATGTTCCTCACAATATTGCCTGCCTCGTCCGTTTTATTCTTGAAGATCCACTTCGTTCCTGTGACATGAGAGTTTTCTGGACGAGGAACTAAATCCCAAACATCGTTTTTGGCAAATTGATCCAACACCTCTTGCATTGCCTTTACCCATAATTCATCTTTAAGAGCATCCTCCACACGCTTGGGCTCTGTTTTGGAAAGATACAAAGACTCTCAAATTTTAGAATAGTTAGTAGATAAACAAACATACCTGATTAGAGTAGATTTGTCCTTATTTTTATTAGCTTTTTAGTTCATTTTTATATTTATTTTTGGTATAAGTTGGATGATTTAGGGGTAATTCCGTAATTTTATAATTCCAGCTTATTTTACAGCATTTTGATCTTAATTGATGCAATTAGGTGATGTTTCTTTGTTTTTCACCTTACAGCTAAGTAACCGGAAGAGTTTAGCACGTAAAAGATGAAGTTCGATGTTCGAGAATAGAAGAACAAGCTTTTCGGTGAAACGAGTAGCAAACGATCGAGAAACGGAGACCGACGCTCAGTCGCGTCGACTGACGCGACCGTCGATGCACCGTTGACGCGAGCCGTGTCAGCGAGTCATGACCGCGTCAGTCGACGCTACGTCGACGCAACGTCGATGCTACGTTCTGAAGCGTCGATGTCGACGCAACGTCGACGCAACTTGCTGAAGCGTCGATGTCGACGCACCTCATCAACGCACCTGCCAGCCGACGTGCGCACCTGCCGAGCACTGCCGACCAAGTCTGCCGAGTCCCGCCGAGCACCAGCGCGCGTCAGTCGACGCTACGTCGACGCACCATCGACGCGACGACCCAGAATTCGGAAATTAGGGTTTCTTATGCGGCAAGACTTGTAATATTTATAAAAACCCTTCATATTTCGAGTTTGGAGTGTGTGCTACGAGAATTATATCTATCCTAGGATATTTTAGCATTCAATAACAATAAATCCACATCTTATAACAAGATTTGGAGACGCGGATCAAGGATCGAAGTTCTACGCGTCTGAAACACCGATTTCGCGCTCGAGGATCCATCTTCGCCCAAGATCAGCGTTCAAACTCCGGAATAGCTGGAGCTTTTCATTGATTTCCTAGTTACAATAAGTTTTTCTAAACTCTTAGATAATTTTCTAGTTAATTGTTTAGATAAATTCTTAGTTAATTCTAGTTTTAATTAGTTTAATTGTTTCTTATGCTTGGATATTGGATACTGGTTAATTTAGATTATTTATGCGATTTAGTTTATGCTTATTTAATGGTTCTTGGATTCATATGATTCAATTGCTTAGCGATAGTTTCTTAAATTCATGCTTTTAGATATTATAAATTAGTTCTAGCCTTCATAGCATTAAATTGATAATTTAGTTATTCCTCTTAGTTGATAAATTAGAATAATTAGTTGAATCAGTTTTAGTATACTGCTTAGTTCGTAATTGATAATCTAGTTTAAAGTAATTAGTTTAATTATCGTCTTAGCTTATAATGATCGAATCAATCTTTTCAAACCCCCAAATGTATATGTATGTTATTCGTAATTGAGAAAAACATTGATAAAACTGAACAGTTGTTTCCTCGAGAGATACGACTCGAGTCAAACTCATCACCCTACAGTTACCTCGTACACTTGCGAGCAAACTGACGTGCTTTTAAATTATTATTAAAAACGGGGTGCACAAAAGTTTGAGTCAAAAATTTGGCGCCGTTGCCGGGGAAGCAACGAGTAGGAATTAAAGATGTTTTTCGTTTTATTTTCTGTTTGATTTATTATTTTATTTCTATTGTTTTTACTTGGTTTTTGCCATTTGGTACGTTGACGTGTTGTTGAGTTTATGCAAGGAAGGCGATCACTTCAACGCGACCTTGTACCATTCATTGACAACATTCACCGTTCAAATCCGCCAAGACCAAGACCCGTTCTTATTCCCGAGGACAATTCCTCGACAGCAACTGATTTTGCTTGCGATCAAGTTCCCGACATTATGTTAGGAGCACATTCGGTTCGAAACGGCGATTCACCACCGAGATCACCACCACGCCCCATTCGAACTGGTATGGTAGTGAACCAAACAAGTCACACTCTACTAGACGTGACGAAAGGAGAAACGAAGGAGTTAACCAGCAGCACAACATAGTCAATCACCCGCTCAACATGGAGAATTTGAGGCAAAACGAAGAGATGAACAACAATGTCATGCGTCAMCACAACATCGAGAACGTGGCATTTAGGAATGAGGAMGTTTTGCAGRGAAARGCCTATGTTAACAATCAAAGGCACGTGAACGAGTGGTTGGAAAATCAAGATCACGGATACGAGCAAAATAACTTCGGAAGGAGATACGAGCGTGAGCACCAATATGCACACGATGACCACTACGAGAGAGTTAACCAACAAGTTAGAGAACCAAGGGGAGAGCGAGCACTTAGACAGCGCGACTTGGCACGTCCAAAGGTTGTACCCTTTAGGTCCGCCATTGTTCTTGGACCTACCGCGAGGGCAGTGGAGATTAAACCGCATCAACTCAATTTACTTCCGACCTTTCATGGGAATGCGCATGAAGACCCCTTGGCATTTTTAAATTATTTCGTTGATGAAGTTGGCCGATTCGTAGTTCATGGCCTTCACCAAGAGGAGGTCCAGATGATTTGTTTCCCGTACAGCTTGAAGGACAAGGCGAAGTCATGGCTACTGTCCTTAGAGCCTGGTTCATTAACCGACTGGGATATGATTAGCGGAAAGTTCCTAAACCAATATTATTCAGCCCAAACGATGGGGCATCTTCGGAGGCAAATTGCTACTTTTGAGCAGTTAGAGGAGAGCTATTTCACGAAATGTGGGAGCGCTACAAGACACTTTTGCAAGCTTGCCCCCACCACAACTATTCTCCGGAGATGACTAACCAGTTCTTTTTTGATGGTTTATTGGACCATGGGAAACGAGAGGTAGAGATAGCAGCGGGAGGAGATTTTGGAGATTTGACAGCACACGAGGCAAGACAAGTGGTGGAGAAGCAAAGCAAAAAGTCTAGACAAACCAATTCTCGGCCTCGTAAGATGAGAGTTAACGAAGTTTCCATCCCCGACCCTGATTTAGATGATGGCAAGTTAGTTAAGGCGAAATGTGCAGAGATTTTCGACGAGAAATTAGCTGCTTGGAAAGCCGAGCGAGCTAGCAAGGCCGCTGCACAGAAAACGGCTGCGAATTGTAACCAGTGTGGATCCCTCCAGCATTTAGCAGACGCATGTCCTAACAACAGTGAGCAGCAAGAGGAGGTAAACGCGATCCAGAATTATTCGAATCAAAAGAAATACACACCACAACGTGACAATCCTCTTTTCAAGTGGGGCCCGGGCAATCCAAATCATATGCCGCCTGATCCGCAATTTCCCCCACCGCATTATGCTCAAGCACCAGTGCCACCGGCACAAAATAATTTTCATACACAAGGGCAGGCGTCGAGTGCAACTCAACCAAATGATCATCTGTTGGTTTGGCATCAAAATAAAGTAGCCGAGACGATCAGTAATAGAGAAGGGCTTACAAAGGTGAATGCGAAGATAGACGAACTTTCAAAGAAGGTGAGCGGAATAGACCAACTTTCCGGTACTGTGCATGATCTAGCTAAAAACATGGATAGAATGGAGAGAAATATGGGACAAATAGAAATTGATATTACTAGGTCAAATGAGGATAAAGACAAGCTAACAAGCCAACCGGAGCAAGCATTGGCGGTTCACGTCCTTCGTAGTGGGAAGAAGATCGACAATGGCATAGTAGATCGAGATGAGGAGACTGTTCCTAAACCAGTGGACAAGATATACAAATCCGCCAATAGATATGTTCCTGGTTCTATTCAAGGGAAAATTCCGAGCGACACCTCTGGCAATGATGAACCACCGCAACCGAAGCAAACAACGATGCAGTATAAGGAT
This sequence comes from Phtheirospermum japonicum, assembly GCA_014905375.1. Lineage (NCBI taxonomy): Eukaryota > Viridiplantae > Streptophyta > Magnoliopsida > Lamiales > Orobanchaceae > Phtheirospermum > Phtheirospermum japonicum. The sequence continues at coordinate 738,799 of BMAC01000621.1, read as the reverse complement.
GTTGTTCCTTTTCCGAGCCGATTACGTCCAGCGAAGGAAAACAAGAAATTTATGGAGCTGTACAATCTCTTGAAGAATGTGAATATAAACCTGCCACTTTTAGAAGTGATCAAGACGATGCCCGCCTACGTCAAGTTTTTTAAGGAACTTGCCTCGAGAGAGAGACGTTTGGCGACAACTCAATACGTTCCGTTACCGAAGGAAGTTAGCGCAATTTTCAAGAAACCATTACCACCTAAGGAACGCGATCCTGGCAGTTTTTGCATAACGATTTCACTAGCTAATGGGAAGAAGGCAGTAGGTATGTTGGGTCTTGGAGCGGGCGTTAATCTAATGCCTTATTTGCTTTATCAAGATTTTGATCTTGGACCCCTCAAACCGACAACAATGCGCCTACAGTTGGCCGATCGCTCGACTCGACGACCGTTAGGGATAGTCGAAGATGTTTTAGTGCAAGTTGGAGAGCTGGTGCTTCCAGTTGATTTTGTAGTTATGGACATTGGTGAAGTTCTGACTGAGGACAACGAGCACACCATTGTATTAGGGCGGTCGTTCATGGCGACTTCCCATACTCTTATTGATGTTCATAAAGGGAGAATGACGATGACCGTTTTGGGTGAAACAGTGACCTTTTCTCTGAAAGATATTCACAACACTCCCTCTCCTATTATGCAAGAGGAAGATTCATTCATTGACCCCGTTGCATCATGCGTCAACGAATTACGAGAGATCACAACTTTGAACAAGTTAGGCGACGGAAACGACGCCGGAGTTTCTATCGAGGGAAGGGACAAGCGAGTCAATTCGTGTAAAGATTTCGAGTCCTATGATCATATGCACTTAAGTGGAGAAGAATTGATCGAGTTGTTCGGAATTGACATACGCGACATCGTGGCAGAATTTGGAGACAATTTTTATGAGGAGTGTTCGCACAAATTCGAGCAAAGGGTGGAGTCGAAACCACCAATAAATCGTTCGAGGCACGATTTCCTCGACCATAGCAAGAATTTCACTTTCAAAAAGAACACGGGCGAGGCGTGTTTAGGCGAGTGGGCGAAGGGGATGAAGGAATCAAGAAAGGTTCGCACGAGTGAAGTTAAGAACTCGCAATTTGAGGTTGGAGAATTAGTCTTGTATAATAACGAACGTAAGTACGACCCAGCCAATTTTGGAGCTTCATGGTGCGGACCATTCTCGATTAAAGAATTTGATGAGTACAGCGTAGCCACGTTGTACAATGAGATTGGCAAATCGTCCTTTCAATCTCATAAGCATAGATTGAAGCCTTATCATGACGGACGAGGTAAAAATAGAAATTGCAAGATGGTGGAGTTTGGAAATCCACCGTACGTTGAAAGATAAACGAGCAAGATAGCGTCGAGCAAGCGACGTTAAAATTTGCGCTTCTCGGGAGGCAACCCGAGCATTTGTATCCTTTTGTACCTTATTTTCATTTTATTTAATTTTTATTTTTGATTTTTATTTGTTTAGAACAGATGGAAGAACTCTGACGGGTAGATTTGATCGAACGAGCGAAGACAAAGCGCCCAAAAATCACTCTGTTGCGTCGACTGACGCAACGTCGACGCAGCGTCGATGCAAGTGGCCTGGGGTTTTGTCTTCTGTTGCGTTGACTGATGCAGCGTCGACGCTCGGTATCAGGAGAATGGCCTTCTGTCGTGTCGACTGACGCGGCGTCGACGCGACCCGCGGACCAGCCCAGAACACGTTTAAAAACCAGATTTTTGGCCCACGACCCGACCCATAAGAGTCTTGACCCGCGGAAAACCCAGAAAACCTGCTTAAATACAGATTTTTCTTCCTTTTTTCTCACTTTTCCTCCTTTTTCTAACTTGAAAATTTTGATTTTCTTACTCCTTTCCAAGTTCTTAATTTTTTTCAGATCTCCGAGCACTCCAACAATCGAAAACCCAGGAATTCAACCCATTTGATCAACCAACTTTCATACAAGGCGATTCTCCAAAACGAGCTAGGTGGGTTTGAAGCAAATTCGGGTAATTCCGGGCAACTCTTGTGTTTCTACGAACAATCAACGAGGTACTTCGCTTGAAACTATCTTGGGATCATATTATTGTTGTTGTTGGTTGTGTGGGAAGTTTTTGGTGCTAGAGTTACTCAAGTTCTTAGTTGGTTGAACACGCACGCCAAGTGTTCGACGAAATTCCCCAAAGAAGCACAAAGTTTTATTTTCAAAGTTTTTTAATTCCGTTCACTTCGTATTGATTAATTATGTCTCGAGCGGGAAAACGCAAGGATATTTCGGGGAAATATGGAGCACCGTTCCCGATTTTTTATAAAAAGGAAGGGGACATGTTCAAGAACATTCGAAAATGGGGTTTTGCTACTCATAGGACTTTGAACGTCCAAGGGATTGCGGATGAGGCCTCGAATGGGTCGGACCACCACACCGACCTTTCACGGTATGTAGATGGCCTCGGGTGTGGGTACTTTTCCCAAATGCACTTGCCCGGTTTTCGAGAACTCATGCTCGAGTTTTTCTCGACTTTGGCGATTCGGAACGACGAGACGTTCTCTTGTCGGCTAAGAGGGAATGATGTGGTTGTCGACGAGGAAATATTTGGCAACATTTTTGGTTTCCCGACCGTAGGGGACCACCCGGTTGGAGTTCAAGGCTTCGATTTAGCCTCCTTTTGGGGAATGATTACCGGGGGTAACGTTGGCGATTGCAAGCGATTCCCGTGTTCTAAGATTCAAGACGACGCACTCTACGTCGCCTACAAGGTCCTTGGCCACATTATACTTTGCAAAAACGAGGCAACTTACACGACCAAGGCCGAGCTTTATGTTCTACAATGCCTCGTTGATGGTCGTCAAGTCCGGTTGTACCCGCTTATTTTGCTAGGGCTTTACAATGTCACCAAGGGTACTCCGGGAAGCAAGTCGCCACTTCTCTCTTTTGCACCATACATTACCGGCCTCGCCCGTCACTTCGGGTTTGATCCGGCCGCAAACGGACTTAGCCCGCTTGGGACCTCTTCACTACCACTCACGCGTGCACCGGCACCTCGAGTGAGGTCGTCGACTAGAGAAGGATCTTTGTCTCGACTACACGATGATGATGGCGACGAGGATATGGAGCAAGCCCGCCGATCTACTTCGGGCCCGAGTCCCGATTGGGGGCAATTTTTCGAGGAGAGCCGAGCATTTCAAGTGAAGATGTTCGATAAGCTTCAAATTATCGACGAGAAGATCGACACAAATCACGAGAAGAACCGTCGTAGTTTGAAAAAGATGCGTGCTCGTATCTCGAAGCTCGAGGAGCGTTTCGAGGCAGCTTATCCCACACCGAGCATGGACGTCGACGAGAACCCCGAGGATGATGAGTCCCGCGAGTTCTAAGTCTTCTATCTTTATTTTTTTTATTATTTATGCTTTCTTTAAAAAAACAAAAAATAAAAAAATGGAAAATTTAAAATCCAAAAATATTGTTATTTTCTTTGTTTTTGTGTGTTTTATTTTTCTTTTAGGGCAATTCATATCATGTACGTTGAAGAAGTGGCCAATTACACAATTCACGACTAGCGGCTCGACTACTATTATTTCAGGGATGTTTTCTTTTTCCTTCCTCTTTTCGATTTTGGATGTATTTGTGGCAATCCGGAGATTGCCCGGATTTTTAGAGAGGGGGGTGGTCGAGTGTGATTTGTATTGATTAATTGTGTAATTTTATTTGATACTTGGCCTGTAATAATTATATGCTTAAACGTGATTAATTGCTATTTCTACGCTTAATTGTGTTTGTATGGCATGCCTGTCGAAGTTGACTATGTATGATTATTTGTTTTCGTCTTTGAGCGTGCATAAGTGCATAAGTTGACTATGTATGATTATTTGTTTTCGTCTTTGAGCGTGCATAAGTGCATAATTTTTCAAAATTTATTATTATATATTGTAAAATGGTACTTGGACGCAATCGATTTCACGAAACCTTAAAAACAGCATCAATTCAAAACTTTTCATGCAAAAAGCCAGTAAGTAGCCTGAGTGTTTATCATCATTGCATGTACGTGAATAAGTTTCAGTTTTGATATCTCTTTGAAACCGCTGTGTGTAGTCGACTTTGAAAATGAAGCTAAGGCGCATATAAAACCTTATTCCGGCCATATCCATATATTTTTAGCCACTATAAATTCCGAATGAGCCAATCATAGCCAAATATCCATGCCTATAGCCATGAGTGTTTCTYAGACYACCCCTACAACCCATTAAAAGCGTGGGGTAGGAGTTCGCTATTTTTATTGGTTATTTGAGTCTTGGAAATTTTTATTAGGAATTTATTAATTTGTAAATAAGGACCGCCATCTAAAAAAAAACAAATAAAAAAGGAGAGAAACCCCATAAAAAGAATAAACGGGGGAAAAATAAAAAAAAATGATAAGAAAGATGGTGGGTCTTGTGTTAGTAATTGCCTACGCGCTTATAAAGGCTCGTGTTTTATTTTTAATTTTCTTATGAAGCCTAATGTAAAGGGCAAGAGTTGTGTTGAAAAGAAGCATATTTTGAGCTTCAATTGTGTTAAGTGGTTCGAGCTTAAAGTCGGTTATAGAGTCACGAGTTGAGAAATAGCCTATGCTTAAAGGCTACGTTATGAGAGTTAAGTGAGGTTTTTATTTTTGAACGAGGTGAAGCAACTTTCTTCGTGATTAGATTAGTTGGGGAGTTATTTAGCCACACGACTTATATACTCCACACCCGTCCAAAAAGCCTTACACTACAACCCGTAAAGACCTTTTCTGATTCTTAGTTTTGATAGCACACTTAATTCGCGATTGAGAAGAGATTGATTTCCTGAGCTTATTTACTGTGCATGTAATTGTATGATTTGAGTGTATACACGTCCCATGCAAAAAAATACTTGAGTGCTTTGGAGCGTACTTATATATATTATCCTTCGTGAGGAAGCATGATTTTATTTTGAAGTGACAATGTAATAATGGTCAAGTGTTTGACGTTGCGTGACTTGTACCTATACTTTCAAAATTATCTATGTAGCAACGCATGACTCTTTGCTTGAACTAATTTTCATTCTAGTTATACTTCGAAATTATCGTTTGTTCGAGGACGAACAAACGAATAAAGCGTGGGTTAGTTGATTAGAGTAGATTTGTCCTTATTTTTATTAGCTTTTTAGTTCATTTTTATATTTGTTTTTGGTATAAGTTGGATGATTTAGGGGTAATTCCGTAATTTTATAATTCCAGCTTATTTTACCGCATTTTGATCTTAATTGATGTAATTAGGTGATGTTTCATTGTTTTTCACCTTACAGCTAAGTAACCGGGAGAGTTTAGCACGTAAAAGACGAAGTTCGATGTTCGAGAATAGAAGAACAAGCTTTCCGGTGAAACGAGTAGCAAACGATCGAGAAACGGAGACCGACGCTTAGTCGCGTCGACTGACGCGACCATCGACGCACCGTCGACGCGAGCTGTGTCAGCGAGTCATGACCACGTCAGTCAACACTACATCGGCGCAACGTCGATGCTACATTCTGAAGCGTCAATGTCGACGCAACGTCGACGCAACTTGCTGAAGCGTCGATGTCGACGCACCTCGTCGACGCATCTGCCAGCCGACGCACGCACCTGCTGACCGCACCTGCCAAGCGCTGCCGACCAAGTTTGCCGAGTCCCGCCGAGCGCCAGCGCACGTCAGTCGACGCACCGTCGACGCGACGGCCCAGAATTCAGAAATTAGGGTTTCTTGTGCGGCAAGACTTGTAATATTTATAAAAAACCTTCATATTTCGAGTTTGGAGTGTGTGCTACGAGAATTACATCTATCCTAGGATATTTTAGCATTCAATAACAATGAATCCACGTCTTATAACAAGATTTGGAGACGCGGATCAAGGATCGAAGTTCTACGCGCTCGAGGATCCATCTTCGCCCAAGATCAGCGTTCAAACTCCGGAATAGCTGGAGCTTTTCATTGCTTTCCTAGTTACAATAAGTTTTTCTAAACTCTTAGATAATTTTCTAGTTAATTGTTTAGATAAATTCTTAGTTAATTCTAGTTTTAATTAGTTTAATTGTTTCTTATGCTTGGATATTGGATATTGGTTAATTTAGTTTATTTATGCGATTTAGTTTATGCTTAGTTAATGGTTCTTGGATTCGTATGATTCAATTGCTTAGCGATAGTTTCTTAAATCATGCTTTTAGATACGTTCTAAACTTAGCGTTAATCGATTAATTTAGTTATTGCTCTTAGTTGATAATTTAGAATAATTAGTTTAATCAGCTTTAGTTTACTGCTTAGTTCGTAATGATAATCTAGATTAAAGTAATTAGTTTAATTAGTTTTAGTTTAATTATCGTCTTAGTTTATAATGATCGAATCAATCTATTCAAACCCCCAAATGTAC
>BMAC01000621.1:694997-725106 GCA_014905375.1 Phtheirospermum japonicum | reverse complement strand
TTTCCTAAGTTAGCAAGTTCTAAGGTGCATTTTTTGATGGAGTGCATGTATTCTGTAACAGTTTGATTGGGAGTTTTAGTGATGGATTCAAGACGGTTTTTGAGTTGTAGGATGTGGCCACGAGACGGGTTTGCGTACGTGGTGGAAAGGATGGTCCAAACCTCATGAGAGAATGAGGCTTGTGTGACGAGAGGAGCGATGGAGTCATCGATAGAGCCGATGAGTGCACCAAGGAGGAGTTGGTCTTGGCGACACCAGGTTTTGTAGGCTGGGTTGTCGACTGGAGGTGTGGTCGGAGAGGCAGCGGATGGGCATGGTTTAGAGCCGTCGAGGTAGGAAAAAAGATCGAGTCCTTGAAGGAATGATTTGATTTGGAAGGCCCATTGAGGATAGTTTCCGGAGTTGAGTGTTTTGCATTGGGATAAATTAACAAAGATGATGGGAGATGTAGGTTCGTGGAGATTTGGGATAGTGAAGGCGTTGTTTGCCATGATCAAGGAGGATGATGCCAAGGATCAGCAGTGCTGTGATACCATAAAAGAATAAAGAAAATGAATTGTTTTTATTTTTGTGTTTGTAATGAAGTTACAAGCATCTATTTATACTAGGATTTACAATCATATTTACCTAAGTTAGGAGCAAGAATTAAGGTGCTAAATCAATCTACATTAGTTGCCAGACGTAAGTTTAGGAATAAGAATAAATTACTATGATTTCTATAATCAAGGAACAGCTAAATATGGCAAAGATTGATTACGGTTGATTTGCTTTGAGATCATTTGCGATTGTATTCTTAACAAGAGATCACCCAAGTTTCAATCAAAAATTTTCTTTATTCAGTTCCTACTGTAGAACAATTATTTATTTATTTTTCAAAATGATCAAAGTCACAAGCTATGGCTGCATTTCTCTCGTCTGTTCCAATCAGAAAACGTGAGATTAGTGTGGCAATATTGGAAATTTTCTTCTCCATTTTCACACACTGTTGACCGCTTCCATATATAGAGTTAATAGTAGATAAATTCCAACAAAATAGCTCACATCCACAATAAAGTAATTTAGATTATACAAATTGATATAAAATCCAAAGAGTATCGACAAATAGATGGTTCTTGAACAGTTTTATCATCCACAAAAGCTATCAGCCAAACACACAGATTATAATTTTTACTGTGCCAAAGCACTTGTGTTGTACACAAGAAGGGCGCCTCCAGCAAGGATCCCAAGAAGAGTAACAGCCCATATGGCTAATCCAGTGGTGCCTGCAATTCACATAAATTTAAGCTCAATATTAGTTATAACTAACTATAAGGGCTCTAATTATTATTATTACTCATATAATAATAAAATCCTGAGCTTTTACCTAGTTACAATAAAACTCAATTAGCTATCAAGAATACAAATACCTTCTTGACGTTTGTTTTTTCCACACGATACATCATCAAGACGGGTAAATTTTTGCAATTAGCCAAGTTTCAAGGGGTGGTTTTGTAATTATAACTGATATATCTTTGGCTCAAATAATTAAACATACCTCCAACATAAACATCACCACTTGGAGACCACTCGTCCTCATTGTAGATGGGGCTGTGTATATTCCATAAACACAGGCGCATTAGATATAAAATAAGAACAAGAACTAAATTGCTAGTTAAAATCAAGATTTTAAGTTGGGAGGTTTAATTTAAAATGCTGTATAAAAAAAGTCACCTGTATCCATCGACGTTAGCACCATATTTGTCGGTATATTGGTAAACACCCTTTCCCTGAATTATATAACCAAGAGTGCATCAAAATCAGGCAAGATAATACTATTCGTAACATACTCAGCTCCTTTAATTTGATTAAAAAACATCTTTATTAAATCACTATGCATTGATTTTCATCAGAGGGGTTCACTTATTCGGATGAATGAAATAGATTTTAGTATAAAAAACTTGGAACATATATAGGATTCGAATTGGCCTGCTTGTTTTTTTTTTGTTATTCTAATCATGGAAATTTTATTTTATTTTTTCCAATTGGTTTTTTCAGGATTTTAGACATGTAGGGTCTAGCTAATTACCAGAATATCATCCTTAATTCAAAGTACAATCACTCTTTGAAATATTGCGCATGGTCCATGTTATTCGAGTTGTTTCACTAATTGCTCCTTCAAGGGCATGCAATTTGTAAAATCAAACAACATCGCCACTATATATGTGTAATTTCAAGAATATTATATGTAATTCTCCAAATAATAATAATAATAGAGGCATAGACGCCAAACCTTGCCCTTCCTGCCGGAGGCATCGACACCATCCCTCAAGGCCATACCTCCATTTACTCCTATAAACAAATCCCAAAAGAGAGAATAAATAAATAATCATAATAATCAATGATATGTCATCCACATATTTAGTGAATATAATTATTATTATTAATGACCACTAATAATAAAGTAGAGATCGATAATAGCAGAAAGTACCATAAGGTTTGTCAGTCTTGATCTTCTTGCCACCACTGGCTTCAACCCTCAAACTGGTGGTTCTGGCCAGCGACGGTAGCCCCCTCACGGCGGACTTCTCGACGGCGAAGGGAGATGGTTTTAGGCTCAGTGAAGTCATGACAGTGGAGGCCATGGGCTGTGCTTATTTATTCTAATGTGGTTTTTCTGTACTGCGCCTTCTACTTTTTCTGTGAATGTCTTTGGTAATATTATGGAGCCATGACATGCCAATAATAATAATCAGGAATTTGCGATAACCATTTCGACACGTGGCGGTGCTCGTGTGGCTCACTTGTGGATATGGTGCTCACAATGTTATCAAATTGCAAACTCTGTTTTAACTTCTTCTGTGGAGGGACACAAGTTCTTCTAGATATTCAATGGACACTTGGAAACCCACCATTGGTTGTAATTATGTAGGCAGCTTCCCAAGTTTTCTTTCTTATTTACTTTCTTTTTAACAATTTTGACAGATCATCGTCACTCGTTAATACTGTGCAATAAGGAGAACGACGGAAGAACAATAAACCTTGTCTTTTTTCCACGGGCTAAAAACGATTTACTCTAATTTCAACAACAAAAGAATTAAAAAAAAAAAAAAAAAAAGCAATTAACTTTTAAATTTAAAAATAGCCCTCAAACTTGTTTTTCACTTGTACAAATTTCATCTTAATTTCTTTCAATAGTTATGAACGGAGTGTACCTCAATGAACACTCAAATGATAAGTGGTACCACTTATATGCTTGTTGTGCAAATTGCATCTTAATTCTTAAGACATGTATTTATAATTGGAACTGTTTATAATTAGGCTACATCTCTCTCTTTTTGAAGAGATGAGGAGAAAGGCATTCCAAGAACATGCACGTTGGCTATTGTTTCGATCACGCGGCTTGTCGTTAAGGAATGATAATTAGGCTTATCATTTGCTAACATGCACGGCTTATCTTGGCGATAGCAAAGTTTACGGGTTTATAAGGTACTGAGAACTTTAAGAAACTTTGCAGCTGCAGCAACACCGCTAAATATAGCGCCTTCAACATTTGGGCTGACACAAAAGTCTCCGCAGATTGCTAATCTGCGCTTTCCAACCCACAAGCATTTCTCCTCTCCGGCAATGCTGGCAGCTGGGAACGCACTCCCCCTGAAAATATATTCACATAAAGAAGAGGCTTTTGAGACATTTAATGGCGCACACATGTTCTTATTATGGGAAAAAAAACTACCAAAACAAAATTCTTGAGAATAGCAGTTTTCCGCTATAAGCATACAAAAAGTAATGAATCTATTGAAAAACTAAGACGCCAGACGGAATACATTAGGCGGAGCCCAATTTTTAATTTCCTGTTTGGACTAGTATTCGTTGGGATTCTGAATTCTGGTATTCAGAGTATTTAGAATTCCTATGAATAGTAAGAATTCATGTTTGTTATAGAATTCATAATCTTTTATTTTTACTGTAGATGTCGAATCATATCTGAAAAGTGGGTGATAATGTATTGTTATATTATATTTGATGTCAAATCATGTATGAAAAGTAGGTGGTAGTGTATTATTATATTGTATTAGTAATATTTAATTATTTAATTGTAAGATATTGTTGTTTGAGTATTTGATTTTTGAGTCAACCGAATCCAGTATTCTGAATGCTATTCTGAATGCTAGGGCAAACATGGCCTTAGTTTTTCAGGTTTTTAGTTTTTTTTTTTCTATTTTTTGGTATTTTTTAAATTTAGTTTCTATTTGAAGATTCAATTTTAGGGGACTGGTGTGACGAGTCAAGGTCCATCCTTTCTTCTCTCTCATCCCACCATTACTAAAAGAGCGAATTTGCCTAGAGCATAATATTTCTTTGGGCTATCCTATTAAATTTCGATATGCGTGGAGCCTGTTCTATGAGGGTAGCCTAGACCTCCTAAAGATCATCGGACAGGAGTGTGCCTCATTATCCGATCTTGTTCCTAAAACAAAATAAGCAGATAACATAATCTGACCATAAGAATGAGTCACCAACCATCTATGAGCTTTCCTGAAAAACGGCTGTGAGATGTCAAGCCCGGTGCTCTGGAATTCTCGAAATAGCTCATCAGCCACTTTTGTTAATAATGCAGCCGAAGGCTTTTGCAATCCTGTTTGAGAGATAATAAGCTCCGCATATTCTGCTGTAGAATGCAGCACCCATCGCTCACTACAAAAACAAAAAGGGGAAAAAATGAATTTTAAAAAGCACAAAAAAAAAATTGAGAAATTATCACAGCATTTACACCAAGTCACCAACCAAGCGTTTGAACGTCCGGGCTTGCTGCTGTCACAATAAGCCCAGCTTAGAACTTTCGAGTTCTTGAAAGAAATACCCTTCGTTGGCATCTGAACCATAAAAGAGCCAGAAAATATAAACAAATTGTCCAAACAGGAAAATTGCACACAACAGATTTATATTTACTATTCATAACAATGCCTTAAGACACTCACTGAGGAAAGAGGCTGTTCGAACGCCAACATGAGTGCAAAGCATGGATGAACTGGTATTTCATTCATTTGTAAGGCCATGTCTGAAACCGAATTCAAATCTACTTTGACAAACAAACAACATAATGAACATGATTAATAGCGGCGCTGATTGACGTAGAGCTGTTCAACAGAAGGAATATTTTGACTTAGAAAGGCCAAAAATCATAATTGCCACCAAACGCAATTATAGTAGACTTTCAAATCCAGACGCGATTTAAAACTAATAAACTTTTTGGCCGAACACGCGTACAACAAGAAAATTAGATATAAGTTAGCATGCTTTATGATCTTTATGTCGTTATGCTAGCTTCTAAATGGTGCACCATTAGTTTCATCAGATCGGACGAAAAAATAAGATATATAAGTACTCCCTTTGTCCCTTAAAAATAGGTCATGTTACTATTTCGGGTGTCCACAAAGATAAGCTTGTTACTACATTTTGTAGGTAGCTAATGTATAGCCATGTTAATTATTTTAAAATCACACCGTTCCATTTACTTAGACTGACTTTTCTGGAAACTGAGTAGACAATGAATAAACAATTAATTAATCATAGGAGCATAGATAGAAAATGCAATACTTTTAACTATATTAACCAACTAACCAAATAATAATAATAATAAAATAAAACAGTAAGTCTATCTCTATGGGACGGAGGGAGTATATCTTTTGATTAAACAACGAAGCGGGAAAGTGTAAAAAAAAAAAAAAACATAGTAATAACTGCATCACTTTCTTCATAGAGAACTTGAATAATTTACCTTTGTAATCATGGCGAAACTGTAAGAGAAAAGGGCAAATATGAAAGCAACTAAATATAACAATTAGCTATGAAGCAAACATATGCCTTGTTTACCAATAGGTGGTGGTTTTCCACTGACATTTGTAAACCTGGACGAAAATGTGCTTTTATCCGATGCAACCACTCCTTTAAAACGGCCAACATCTTGTCCGTCCAAGCTTTTCAAGGACCACATACCATCATCATCGGACCAACCCAAACTTCCAATACTAAGCCCAAACCTTGTTTCTATACCTAAGAAATACAATTGATATTAAGCTAAAAGTACACTCAGAAACAGAAACTGAGTGCATGAATTTACATTACACACCAGGCTCAAGGCATAATGATTTGCATATAGAGTTCATTCCAGGGACACCAACATATCTCTTGTTTGATCCCTCCTGGAATTCAATACGTGATATATAAATTGCATTTAAACAAAACGCTCTGCACAAATATACATGATTTCTAAGAATTTATGAGCGATCTTCTCACCGGTGTTATAAAAATAAAAGGGAGAAGACAACAAATTGATTAATTGTATTAAATTCAATTTTAAATAGTCAATTTCCTTTCTCTGACCTCTTCAATGGTGACAAATTTTTTGGAACTAAAATCAAATGAACCAAAATTCTCTTTCCACTCAGCAACGAGACCTTTTGATTCCCAGTCACTAACTATACTTTGCACTTCTAAATTGCTAGCGTTCACCGAGAAATACGGTGCTCCATGGTCGAACATTAGCTCTCTCCCATCTTCAGAACGTTCTCTACAGCAATTCAAGGAATATTAAATAAATAATACGAATATGAAAAAGGCTAATAATAATAATAATACCTCCGCTGTGACATGCGGCCGCCGGGCCCTCTGGCGGACTCGAAAATGGTGACGGGAACTCCATTTTTGGCCAGAATTGACGCGCACACTGCCCCTGAAACTGAAAATCTTGGAAATATGAAATGCCGATTGATGATCAACACAATTGATTTTGGAAATATGAAATATGGTGCATAGATCTAAGCTTATTTTAACGTGTGTGTTTATTTGGGGAATTGGAAGGAAGCTGATGCTTACTCCCGCTGCCAATGACGGCGACCTTGGATGCGACACCGGTCATGGCGGCGGCCGCGAGTTCGATTTTCGAGATTGTGTGAATGATTTACTTCTTTTTAGCTCGGATTGTGTTATGTTCTACTGAACAGTTAACACCAAATGCCATTATCTAACTCATTAATTAAGATGTGGACACTATCGTAGCCAAGTACATGTATGATATATGTGTAGAGGAATTCATTCGGTTGGTGGTAGTTAGGCACATATTCATCATATTAAGTCCTAGGTGTCTCATATTTTTTTAAGTACTTAAGTTTTTCTAGGCTATTTTCTAGGAGTTAAAAATAAGCTCTTCATAACTTATTTTATCTGATAAAGCTTTTGTTTGGAAAGAATTACAAATAATAATTTTTTTAATAAACTTTTACTTCATTGGAAAAAATCGTTTCTTATCATTTTATATTATAAAAAATATCTTATTTATAAATTAATATATTACTTTATATTTTACGAAAATATTTTTATTAGTTATAAGTAAAGTTTTATTTATTATTATAATTGTTTTTTTCATATATTTGTCTTATATTTTGAAAAGAAATATTTTGAAATTTTTTTATTAATTATTATAATTTCTTTTATTTTTATATTTTTCTCTATTTTTTATGTATAATATTTTATATTTTCAATCATGTCTATATTGGTAAATCAACATTCAATCAACTATTTTAATCAGTTAATTTACCAAGCACTAATTTAAAATCAGCTACCAGCTATCAGTTATCGGGCCTGCTTGGTTGAACTTATTGAAAGTGCTTATAACTTATTTCATCACAATAAGTTCTTTTAGACTGCTTGGTAAGAACTAAGAATAAGCTCATGATAGCTTATTCTGCCTATTAAGCTCTTTTTCAAAAAAAACTACAAATCGTAACTTTTTCTAATAAACTCCTACATTATTTGGTAAAATTCTTTTTTTATTGTAAAAAGTATTTTATTTATAAACTAATATTACTTTATGTTTTACGAAAGTATTTTCATTAGTCATAATTAAAGTTTTATTTATATTATAATTATCTTTTTAATTATTTTTCAAGTATTTTTTTTTTTAATAATCTTTTGGGAAGTATTCATTAATTATTATAATTTTATTTCTTTTATTTTTTATATTTTTATTTTTTTATGTATAATATTTTATATTTTTTTATCATGTTTGTATTAGAAGTTAACCTTCAATCAGCTAATTTAATCAACTAATTTACCGAGCACTAATTGAAAATCAACTGCCAGCTATCAGCTATCACTTATCAGTTATCAGCTACCAGCTATCAGTCATCAGCTATCAGTTGTTTGAATCAGCTCAACCAATTAGGACATCATCTATCACCTACCAGCTATCAGTCATCAGTTACAGATGTTTAAATCAACTCAACCAATCAGGCTCTTAGTTTGACAAACTGTTTTTAATAAATACAAATAAAACACATTCCGTCAACACTTCCTGTGGTAATCAACTTCAAAGCTACTCATAGTTGATTATGTTAGACAATAATTTTAGTGAAAGTCATCGCTATAATCGAAGAACCATCATATTAAATTATTAAGAATCATAAATTAGTTTACGGAAGCGTACTTGAATACATAAGCGGTTGAGTTTGGGGTTTGACCTTTTAGGGCAACACGTATCCAATATTTTCAGAGAACCTTTTAGTTTTCTCTGTATGCTCTCTTCTGGAGACACTACAAGAAATCTGACATTTACTGATGATTTTTTTTTCCACGCATAAAAATTCGTCATAGTATGTTAAACAATAGTGACGTTTTTTAATTTCGTCAGAGAATAACAACCTTCTATGACAACATTTATTGTTGTCACAGTTGTTCACTGATTTCGTCACAAATACTTATATTTGATGATGTTTAAATGTATTTTATCACAATTTTGAGATGACAGAAAAATAATAGTTCGGAAAACCCATTTTATGACAAACATATAATAAAGTGTGACGAGATTTGGGTGTCACGATAAGTTTCTAGTTGTGACGAAATCATTTTTGTCACTAATGTTCCCTTGAAGAATAGTGACGATATTTGTTGTCACAACAAGTTTCTTTTCATGACAACACTACAATTTGTCATCAGTTCTAGAAAAATGGCGACAACATTATTTTAACACGAAAGAGTTCTTTGGTGATGTCAAATATGAATTTGTCATAATAATTTTATTTTTGCTACAAATTTACACCAGATTTATGCGATGCAGAATATAATAGATGATAATGATATGTATGACATAGGATCCATAACCCTTATATATTGTAGTCATACTGGGTATCCCTATTTTAGCTCATTATTAAAATAGATAACTCATTAAGTATCTACATATCAAAGGCCCACATCGTGTTAGATACATTAAATCCCAATTCCTTAAATCTTATTTGATCACTTTTAATTGGGCTTCTTTATTTGACAGTTCACAACATATAATCATTTCACATATAAGCCCAATATTGGATTTAAGATCCAACAATCTCCCACTTGGGCTATGTGTAATCTTATAATTATATATTACAAAATATAATCGTACGAGCCCAACTTTGCTATCATAACCAAAATGTTTTTTTATCTAATCTGGTTCATCATCCAAATCAACATAGGGGCAAAGCAGCCTTCATTATATTTATCTTAACTCGGCCCATCAATGGTCACATTTGTTAACATAATGAATGACATGGATCATGAATATGATGTGTAGCATGGAAATTTCACGTATTGTGATCATAACATGCTTATTTTCAACTGATCCACCTTAAAACCTTAGTGAGATCAACCATATACAAAAATCAAAGTGTTAATCAACCAAATAACTTTAGTTTCTGCAGAAAATATAAACTCAAAATATCCTTAAACTGAACTAACTGAAAAATATATTTACAAAAGAGAATATTATAATCACATAACTCCCACTAAAATTAAATATTCTCAAAAGGTTTGACACCCATACTAGCAGTACGCTCATGAAATATTTTGGGTGGCAATCCCTTTGTAAGAGGATCCGCAATCATGAGTTTGAATCGATATGTTCAATGGAAAACTGTTCACTTTGAATTCCCTCTTTAACAACTAGAAACTTGATGTCTATATGCCAGGATTTCGTCGAGCTCCTATTCTTATTGGAATACAAGATTGCCTATTTATTGTCATAAAATAACTTAAGTGGCTTTTCAATACCATCCACTATGCGTAGCCCCGTGACAAGTTTTTGGAGCCATACTCCATGGTTAGATGCCTCATAACATGTTATAAATTCCGCTTTCATGGGAGGAGCTATAATAGACTGTATATCACTCCTCCAATATATAACACCCCCAACCAGCATGAATACATAGCCTGGCGCAAATTTCATACTATCTTAGCATCCAGCATGATCGAAGTCAGAATATCCAATGATCTCAATCCGATCTGACCTTTGATATGTGAGCATGTAATCTTTTGTTCTTTGCAAGTAACTTCAGACCCATTTGGTTGTCTTTCAATGGTCTAGTCCTGGCTTGCTCAAATATCTGCCCAGCATCCCAACAATGAATGCAATATCAGACGCGTACATACCTGAGCATACATCAGACTCCCTACTGCTAAAGCATAAGGAATCTTCTGCATTTCTTTTTTCTCCAATTTATTCTTAGGGCACTGTTCGAGACTATATTTGTCTCCCTTAGTCATAGGGTTATCTCCTGGTTTACAGTCCTGCATGGCATACCTTTTAAGAACCTCTTCAATATATCTCTTTTGTGATAATCGCAAAGTACCCCAAGAACAATCTTGGTGTATTTCTATCCCTAACACAAAAGAGGCATCACCAAGATCCTTCATCTCAAAATCCTTAGATAGAAATCTCCTGGTGTCATCCAATAAGCCCATATAATTGTTGGCAAGTAAAATATCATCGACAAACAAAACCAGAAATATATATTTGCTCGCATAGAACTTATGGTATACACAATCATCGACCAAATTCATCTCAAAATCAAATGAGATGATCACTTGATGAAACTTGAAATACCATTGTCTATATGCTTGCTTGATCCCATAGATGGACTTCTTAAGTTTGCAAAGCATATTATTTGAATCTTCTGAAATAAAGTTTTTAGGTTGCACCATATAAATCGTCTCGTCAATGTCGCCATTGAGGAACATTTTACTTGCATCCATTTAATGAAACTCGAGATCAAAATGTGTCACTAATGTCATTATAATCCTTAAAGAGTATTTCGAAGAAACTAGAGAGGAAGTCTCTTTATAATTGATGCCTTCTTTTGGTGTAAATCCCTTTGCAACAAGACGTGCTTTCAATCTTTCCACATTGCCTCTTGAATCCCTCTTGGTCTTAAATATCCATTTGCAACCAATGGGTTTCGCACCTTCTAGCAGTGGGACAAGTTCACACACGTCATTGTTAATCTCCTCATTCATGACATCTATCCACTTTTGAGAATTTGAGTTTTCAATGGCTTGATAGAAGTTGATAGTTACATCTTCCATCACTCCAATGTCACTCTTATTTTCTTAGAGAAATGCAATGTAATAATTTGAAATTGCACTTCTTCTTTCCCTAGTGGATCTCCTTAATGGCATATGTTCTTGAGGTTGTAGAGTTTGTTGAGTTAGAATAATTTGTGGAATGGGAGGTTCTCCAACATCGTCTTGATTTGTGTCTTGAATAGATTCGAGAATGAAATCCTAATCAGTGCCAACCACACCTATGGAAATATCCATATATTCCTCTTTAAAGACAAAGTCATTAACTCTATCTCTCCCCGCAAACACAACATCCTCAAAAAATTGGGCATTTATTGTCTTAAAAATAGTTTTAAATGTGGGTTCATAAAACTTGTACCCTATGGATCTTTCAAAATATCCAATAAAATAAAAACTAATTATCCTTGTATATAGTTTTTTTTCATTAGGCCTAGCCTCAGGTGGACATCCCCAAACATGTAAATGCTTTAGACTGAGCTTTTTACCCGTCCAAAGTTCATAAGGGGTTTTATCAGTTGATTTAGTTGGAACTATGTTAAGGATATATGCTACAGTCTTAAGTGCTTCTCCCCAGAGTGATTGTGATAAGGTAGAATAACTAATCATACTCCTTACCATATCCTTAAGCGTTCTATTTTGTCTTTAAGCAACACCATTCATAGTGGGTGAACCCGACATGGTGTACTACGGGACGATACCACATTCATCTAAGAATTTAGCAAATGGTCTTGAACGTTGTTCACCTGATCCATCATATCTACTGTAGTACTCACCACCACGGTCAGATGTAACGCCTTTAATCCTTTTGTTGAGTTGATTCTCAACTTCAGCCTTAAAGGGTTTGAACACGTCCAATGACTGTGACTTTTCATGAATGAGATATGTGTAGCCATATATAGAAAAATCATCTATGAACGTTATAAAATATTGTTGACCTTTCCATGCAACCATAGGGAATGGCCCACAAATATCCAGAAGTATAAGTTCTAAGACGTCTAAAGTCCTGTTGCTACAAATCTCCTTTTATTGGTTTATTTTTCCTTAATACAATTAACACAAATGTCATAATTTGTAAAATCTTAAGGATCGATAATTTCGTTAGACAAAAGTCTTTCAATTCTCTGTTTGGAGATATGACCCAGTCTCTTGTGCCATAATGTAGCTGAATTCTCATTGGTTGATTTTCTTTTCACACATCGTGTGTGTAGATGCAGTGATTCATTAAATGAAGCAATAATATCTATCAAGCAGATTATCATAACTTGATAAAGAACTAGAACCAACCAATTTTGAATCATGAAACACACTAAACTTTTTACTTCCAAATGAACAAGAATAACCAAGTTTGTCCAAAACAGAAATAGAAATCAAGTTTCGTCTAAATAAAAGAACAACAAATTTCTAATCAAGATCCAAATAATATCCAGTCTTTAGCAATAATCTATATTTTCCTATTTTTTCAACTTCAACTGCCTTGCCATCGCCCACAACAGATGTATCTTTTACCATCACTTGGCTTTCGACAATGGAGGCAACCCTACATAGACACACTGATGTGAGTTGTTGCACCAGAATCTATTCACCATGTGTGTCTAGGAACCGAGGTTAACTTAACCTCAGAACAAACTAAATTAAGCATCATACATTTCTTAGCACGCCAAACGTGATAGTTGGTACACTCCTTCTTCCTATGTCCTTCACTCCACAAAAGAAACAACCAGTACCAGTACCAGAACCGATACCATATATTACACTAGGTGATTTTAGTTTTCTTTTGTGGTGTTGTGTGTGCAGCTTCCTTATCCTTCTTTCTCTTTAATCACTTACCCTTAGACTTGGAAGTTTAGGCAATATTAGCACTTTCAGTCTTGGCTTGGTTCAACCTTTCCTCTTCCTAAACACAGTGTGAGATGAACTCATTCAGAGACTAAGTTTATTTTTGAAATTATAGCTCACCTTAAACTGGTTAAAATATCCCGGAGGAGATATTAAAACCAAATGCACTAGGAAGTCCTTAGAGAGTTCAAGTTTAAGTGCTCTCAATCTTGAAGTAATATGAGACATTTCCATAATGTATTCCATAACATTTCCTTTACTTCCATACCTCATTGATATCATATTTGTCAAGAGCGTATCAATTTCATCTTTTTCGCTCTTAACAAACCTTTTCTCAATATCAGCAAGTTTCTACAAACAGTTCAGTCAAACATGACCTATTTATAAAACTTTTTTTGTTAAAGGTTAGTAGGGCTTTTCTAGCTACATACACCCCGTCGTACCTGTCTGTCGATAGATATATCCCCAATGAGTATCACGTGTCCTAGATAAAAAGAATATTATTAATTAAAATATCAATATTAATTTGATATTGTCTACAATGCCCTTTTCTATGTTTGATTATTTAAATAATTGAAGAAATATTTTATTTTATTACAAAACACCCCAAAAGTTAATTAATCACAAAACACCCACCAAATCATAAATATATTCTAAAAAAAACCTAATTAATCATAAACCCAATTAATCTTAAAACCCAAATCATACAATCGTAAACCCGCAAACAATCCTAAACCCCAAATCATAAACTCATAAAACTCAATTAATTTTAAACCTAATTAATCCTAAAACATGAAATCATAAAATCCTAAATCCTAATTAATCCTAAATTATGACTATGTAAAATCTAAAAGTCGTAAAGAACCCTAAACCCAAGTCAGAAAATTATAATACCCAATTATTCTTCCATATTAATTTAAAGGCGTGAATCGATGACTTCCATATTATCCATGAGCTATGTTGCGATTTGTCTCCATAGGTGGTATAGATTGAATAATGTATGTCTGATTTTTGTAATTTTTCAGATTGATCTTGCCAAAATCTCGATTAGGTAAAAAAAAAGGAAAAAAGAGGATCAAGAAATTAGCATAATAAAGAGCAGCCTCTCATTTATGATGGGCATTGCAATCGGAGTGTATTTCCCAGAATTACAACGTGCCCAACCTTCAGAAGATCTTAAATACTGGCCTTTTGATCGCCAACCACATCGAAGAAAACTATCGCAAGCCCAAGAACGCGACGATGATGAATAATAGAGCTCGAGGCTAGCTGTATAGGTCGACGCCCATTGATGCCCACCAAGTGTTTGCAGTATTGCCTGTTAGCTTCTTCCAACATTTTTTTTTATTTCCCTCTTATGATTAGGATTTTTTTTTTAAGTTTTAGTGCTGTTAGTTGAAATTTAACTCTGAAAAAATTGTTATTTAACTTTGTGGTTATGAATGATTAAGGCCCAATCAATGGAAAACTTGAGAGAATTATTCTTTTTGAATTGATATTCTTAATACATATATTGGTAAATTAAGGTTTTGTTTGTCACGAAAATTCAATTTCATCCAAGGTTTGTTAAGAATTTGTTTGATTGATTATGTTTATCTGGCTTGTGAGTTATAAGTGGACAGTTTCAACTTTTAAAGAATTGGGTAGATATGTTTATCTGCCCTTTGAATCAGACTCACATATAGTTTCTCAAAATTATATAAGAGCATTTTAAAGTTTTACTCCTTGCCTTAACCTGCTGCTGTTTTTTGATTTATTTCTTTTTCAATATTATGTTTCTTAGAACTAACTTCTTTTTCACAGTCTTGTTACATTTTTGTACATCATGCATGTTTTGATCTCCAGGAGTAATGACCAAAAACATGCAGGTGATCAAAGTACATCTGCTGAATGTGAAGAGGACTGGGGAATTTAGAAGAGGAAATGAACTGATTCACAACTGTCCAATTTCTGGTTTGTTTCTTGGATTCATACATGATTATTGCTTTTTTTTTTTAAGTCATGACAAAAATCACTTCTTCTACCCAATGAAATTGTAATGCCAAGAGATCAATCAAGTAGAATAAGGAAGTTTTTGTAGGCTTACTTTATGAAAGATAACTGAAACCATGTTAGCGACATTACAAAGACAACTTAAATTATTGATTTGGCTGAAATCCAACTTGTCTCTGAAATATCCAATGTGCCAAGCTTTATGACATATGGGAAATCTAAAATATCCATATATTTGTTGCTCAAATCCCTCTCGGCTATCCCTTCTGTGATTTGTAAAGAAATCTCAGTTTCTAATTTGTTGGTTGATGCTTCAATTTAGTCTCAAAACCATTGTCCTAACCGGTCGAACTTTTCATTGCCGATTAGCTCTCAATCGTCGCTATGTGGTAAGTGAAATGTTACGGCTTTCAACAAGCTCAGATTTTACCCCCTGTGTGGGAAAACGTATATATATTGCTGGTTCTCACATATATTTATCATCGATGCAAAAAAATGTTTACGCGTTTTCTTGATTTTATTATTTAATTAATTTAATTTTTTAGACTACTGAACACTAAGGTTGTGTTATTATTATTATTATTATTATTATTATTATTATTATTATTATTATTATTATTATTATTATTATTATTATTATTATTATTATTATTATTATTATTATTATTATTACAATTGAAGTTTCATGCTCGTGATTTTCCAGTCGATATCCCATCATCGGCCCATAATTCAAAGGGTGGAGACAATCAAGCAGTCGGAGATAGCAGCGGTTCATCACAGGAGAAATTAGATGAAGATGACTTATAGATTGAAGCCGGTCCTTGCGAACAAAGCAAAAAATCGTCTGATATCAAACGCATCAAAAGGTTACATTTCAGTCTAATAAAAAAGGACAACATTGTCAAAAACTCGTCGAGCACCAAAATGATTAACGTGTTGGGATGTGTGCGTGTTTTTTATTTTCAGAATGGTTTCTAACCTATACTTGTTGCTCAAATCCATCTCGACTATCCCTTTTGTAATCCTCAATATGTTATATGTTGTCATGTCAAAATTCTTTTTTTTAGCTTATTTAATTTGCAGATGCAGAGTTGTTAGCCCGTGTATAATGCTTTATAGTTAAAATCGTATGTTCTGAATGGACCATCACCGTAACCAACATCGCCAGTCTCTTCAGTTTTAACATGTGCATCTTCATCTATGGTCAATCTTTCCAGCATCTTGTACCTGCAGAACACATCACCAATAATTTGGTAACAATTGTCAGAAGTCCTCTGACCAGTGTGGATACATGCACCATCCTCGTCATAGACTTCACACTTTTCATGATTGAACTTGACATTGAAACCATCATCGCACAGTTGTCTAACACTTATCAAGTTCGCCGTTAAACCTTTGACTAGCAACACGTTCTCAAACTTTGCAATACCAGGTACATGAAGGGTTCCTTGGCCAATGATTTGGCCATTTGTACCTCCACCATACTTCACCTTTCCTCCATTAATCTAGACAATATTCGAGAGGAGATCTTACGAGCCGGTCATGTGCTTAGAGCATCCACTATCAAAATACCAGGCTCCAGGGACGTGAGATTTCAGGGAGGTATGGATCATATTGCACTTGACGTTATTTTTCTTGACCCGCACTTGTTTGAACTTGGTGTTGGTATTGATGTTGGTATGACGGAAACCAACATTGGATTCAGCAGTCTGCTTCGACCTTTTAAAATGAGTTTTCTAGCCAACAAGCTTCCAGCAGTATGGTCGTACGTGACCTGGTTCACCACAGTGGTGACACACGTATTGTCTTATTCTCCTCTTGTGGCGTTTGGTCGACTTTACCTTTTGACTTGAAATTGGCTTTTGAACATGCTTGTATCCAATCCCGTATTTTGAACAATTCGGGATACTCGATTCCAGAATCTCATCCACCTTGGCCTTGCCTTTGTTGAGATTTGAGATGGTTCCTTGAACCTTTGTCAACTCGGTTTTCACCTTTTCTAGCTCAGCATCCTTCTTGGTGAGCGACGTTTCCAAGCGGATAATTATGTCAAGCTGGTCATCCTTTTCTTTGGTTAGCTTCTCTACTTCTTTTTCGAGCTCTTTGGCCTTGAGTACCTATTTACTCCAACTGACAAACAATTTCTGGTGGTCAACACTCAGCTGCTCGTATTCTTCATAATAATCAGTGGTCTCGGCATTCAGGCACACGATGTTGTCTGCAAGCAAACCAACATGGACATCGTCGTCCCACACAACATTGGTAAATAAGGATGGATCAGGTTCAGTTGACTCGGAATCATTAACATCCTCTGTAGCAACCATGCTCTTCTTCCTCGGAGTATCCATAGTACCTAGACAAAAAAGGATCAGTACTTAAAAGGTTAAGTAACCCGCTCTGATACCAATTGTAGAATTTGAAGGTCTATGGTTTTGAAAATAAGTCACAGTTTTACGATGTTGTTATTCAATGTTTAACAACACTGGTTAACAACATCGACCAGAGTAAAATAAATATATGCAGCGGAATTAAAATACGAGAACACGATTGAACAAATTCAGTTCACAAGTAAAAGTACTTGTGAACTTGGGTGTACAAACCCGAAAAATATATTACTTTCTTGTTCACGTTCAATACAAAAATATAAAGTAATATATGAAAACTAAATATCAATAAACTTGATACTAAATACTTGTTGCCGGAATGGCAAGATCTTCTCCGTTGGTCACGCAACTTCGAAGAGCTTGTTAATCACGATCAATGGCTCCAAGTAGTTCTTCATGTTCTTCTTTCTTGCTCATCGTGCGTCTTTGTCTTGCGTCTTTGTCCTCTCAAAAATCCCGTGCTCAAAAAAATGATGTCCAAGCTTTAGGAATCCTTGTCTTAAATAGACAAACATAAATTCCTAAACTTGGTAAATACCTAAAACAAAATCTAAACACAATCTAGGAAACAAATAAAGTCTTAAACATAAACTAGGAAACACAATATATTCCTAAATCTAGTTTCCTAACTTATTTTGTGCCCAATAAAGGCAAATAATAAAATAGAAATTATTGCCAAGAATAAATTTCTCAACAGATATGTTCACATTCAGTTCATTTGGAGTTTTTGTCTTTAACACGCATCTGATAGGTTTAGCCTTTTTCGGATACATTCATTAAAGATGGAAAATCTTTTTAATGGTTTTTTGGGAATGACCCAAATGGAGATTCTTTTATTTTTATTATTATTATTGATATATGGTTACAGTATTGCTTTCATAATACAGGTTACAGAAACTCATTTGAGAGCGAGCACTTATTTATTTTGTGAACTTCAATTTTTAGAAATTTACGACACAGAGTAAGCTCGCGCAATTTCAAACTTGTTTCGATATAGCCACACAATTTTTAAGATTTTTAAAGTTATTAAACAAGTTCCAACCCAAAATCGAATGGGTATTGTGTTTTGACAAAGCAATCCCGAAGTCGACATGTTTGTCGTTATGTTGATGTTGTCAAATGTATATCAGTAGAGAAGAAATGTAGTCGGTACTTGGTAGATGAAAAAGAACCATGTATGCCTTTCCACAATTGATCAAATGCATATGGTTTTCATTTTATCTACTGAAGCTCTGTCAAAGATCACAATGATTAAAAAAGGAAATGCAACACAATTATAGAACCACAACATACAACAGGGACATTGAAAATTTTAGAGGTGGTCCTAAAGTGCCCTGATCCATGGTCTCCACTACTCAGATCACTTTTCTGTACCCGCGAAAAGCCCAAATCTGCCAAGGCTCCAATGATTGACCTGGCTATACTATAAGAGGCTCCTCGAGCTCTACACCACAACCCAGTAACCTGACGAGGTTCCGATGATTGACCTGGCTATACAGGGAATTGCATAGCTATACAATAAAGCTGATAAAAAAACATTTAATATAACTACTCAGATATGGATGTAGTTTCGAAGTACATTAGTAGGCAAGCCTTAAAAATGATTCCAGCAGTGTTTGCTTGCGTTTATGAATATATTTCGCAGGGATAAATAATAGAGTATCACAAGCAAACACATAACCTTTTCTCAGTCTCTCCAACGATCAAGGCATTCAGTACCAGTTTAAAGGACTCATAGCATTCAATGACAGCACACTTCATATACTCATCAGCACATATGCGCTTCCAAAGGTCAGCATCCTTTGATCGAAATTGAGCTGCCATATCCAATTCTGTCTCTTAAACTAAAAGAGGCTAAAACTTGTTAAGAGTTGTTGCAATTTGCTCTATTTGCCATTGCCAACTATTTATTACACACACACACACACACACATTTGAAAGTTGAAAATTATGCAAAAATGATTTCATTCAAGTAATTTATGCATTTTTCATGTCTCACTGATGGCCGCACAAAGAATAGATATACGAAGCAAAACAAGTCTCCGAGATTATAAATTTATATTTGTTCTCTTCGGCACCTACATGATTTTATTTTATTTTTTCCAAGCTGCCAATTGAGATATCAGTTTGAATACATCTGCTGAGAACTCAATCAATTTAAAAATCCAACAATTTAATTAAATAACTATTACCTTAGAACTACGCCACAATTGTTTACTAAATTCACCTGGGTTCGATCCGCAGGTACAATTCCGACGACCTTGGATGTTAATTGATCAAAAGTATGCAGTTGCGTCTCTCTATCAAATCTATTCATCTTCAGATCTTCAATAGTAATTGTCCTAATTCCACACTCCCCTTCTACTAAAAGTTTCCACGTGACATCCACACCGCAACCCAGAGGAGTTACCATCCCTAAACCTATAACAGTATAACAGGAAGCTATACAATTTCAATTTTTGATAATAAAATATTTATATAACGGTATTGGTATTTTTTCATATATACAAAGTACAAAACACAAAAAACATACAATCAAATGCATCAGCTTACCTGTCACAGCAACTCTACGAGGAGAAATAAGGGGCGGCGGGTCAAAGGGGATGGAGGAGAAGAAGCGGCTGAACGGGATGATCGAGATAACTAGCCTATTACAATTGTGCCTTTCTAATGCCATTTGCTTAAAAAAAAACTTAAAAATTGGCATTTAATAGAAGTTAATGTAGACGATATTAGAAAACTTAGAAGGGTCAAAACACAAAACCATTCGTTCAGAACTGGCACCATTCACAAAATGCACTGTTTCACGACTAAGTATAAATATATCAGAATCCTATTCTCAGGTTTCAACATTCTACATCGTGTAAGAATAAATGAATACTGTGGGTTTCCTTTTTTTTCTTCTATTTCTTTCTTCTTCCTCTTTGGAGAATTTTGTCGAACATGTGATATATTAATTGAAATGCACCAAACAGTACAGAAAATTTCCTTTAAAAAAAATACAGAATTTTTAGGTACTAGAAATAGAAATAAAACGATTAAGATGGAAAATTATAATCACTTTACCTCCTGAATGCAAGCAGTAGAAGTTTACAAAAATACTACAGTCTTACCCAGCGCCATGAAAATGGCGTTCTCAACCTCCGCGCAGAACCCTCCCAGACCGGTTGCCTTCGTCAAACCAGAAAAGGAGTCACAAAGGTGGAGGGAAGAGATACGGCGAGCAAGTGTTCTGAAAATTGATGGCCGCCGCGTCTCTTTCCTCTCCGGCGGAGTACCAGTTTGGTGTCGAGAGGAAGAAGAGGACCCCAATTTTTTTATTTTATTTTTTTATTTTTAAAGCGTATGACATGAACTGAAATTGGGGTTTTGTGATTTGTTTTTTTAATCTTTAATTCATGTAATTCACTAATATAAAATTATAATTTTAAGGGATATTATTAAAATAAATATAAAGTTGAAGAATTATGTTATAAAATAAATAACTTTATAATAATAATTTAATATAATTTTACATATTTAATATTAATATTATTAGAGGGTTATTTTTGTAATATAATAATAAAGATAATATTTTTTATCATAAAAATAAAAAAGTACAACATAGTACAACTGAAAACCCCTGTTATATTACGTTGTACTCAAAATAGATGGATGAGATTGAATAATAACAAAATCTAATGGTATATAAAGAGTACCTATCAATAGACAGGTACGACGAGGTGTTTGCAGCTAGAAAGACCCAGGTTAGTATCATAATTAATTAAGTTGTATGTGGTAAAAAGCACAACCAAAATTAGGTTGGTGTGTTAGATAATTAGATGTATGAGGGCAAATATGAATTACATTTTAGCCACATATTTTATCAATAAATTTAAAGGTACGTTTGGATTAAGATTTGTTGTTATATGAATTATCGTATTTTAAAATTTTAAGTATTCAAAATCTTGTTAATAGTAAAAATTCTTATTTGTTACTTCTTTTATTCTATAAAAACTTATTTTCACTTTCACAAAATAAAGAAAATAATAATTAGTATGGTTGAGAAATTGAATTTTACCTATTTTTTCAATTATATATTTTTTTTCAACACTATTGATTGTTGATATTCAAATGAATTTAATAAGATCACATGTATATATGTATGAAACAAATATGAGAGTGTAATAATTTGAGAAAAAAAGAAAAGAAAAGTATGTTATAATTATGAGAGAGAGAGAGAGTATATGATTAAAAGTCATTTACATTTTACTTTACATAACAACTTATGTTTGGAAAGTTGGTGTTGTTGTATAATTATATTATATGTAAATATAAAATAATATCTGAAAAATGAATTATACTATATTATTATTAATGATATTTAATTATATATATGTAATGATAATAAAATAAAAAAATAATATATTTATGATAGTATAAGATATGATTTAATGTAAGATATTATTGATTAATTATTGAAAATTTGAATTTTAATATAAAAGAGTATCGGGATTCTAAACTTGACTCTTGTATTTTAAGTGGTAGAACAAATGTGACATGAGTGAATTAGTTTTGTAAGCTCTAAAACAATCGTACAAAATCAATCATTACAAGATGGTGTTTCGTAAGAGCATCTACATCTCTAATACAATATTGTCAATTCATCATATGTAATAAATAATATTGATATTTTATAAAAAAAATTGTCCAATGCATCAATGTTAATGTTATATATGTGATAATTTATTTTATTTATTTTTAGAAAAAATAAAGAAAGAGAAATAACATGATTGGATGATATTTTTAAAATTAAATGTAAATATTGTCAAAAATAATGTCTATAATTTAACATTGTTCTTGACAATATTAAATATTTAATGTGTAACATAATTATTTTTATTACATGTGTCAATTTTTTCAATTTTAAACATTTGTATTATGATGTATTTAATTTGTATACCAATGTTCGTCACCTCACCTGTATTAAAAGTCCGCAATTTACTAAGCCAAACAATTGAAGCGGTGGGGCTGGTTCGCTAAGGCTGACTTTGCTTCTATATAATAATAAAGGTTGACTCTTAGGCGCCAAAGACTTTGGTTTTCGGCTCTTTACTTTTTCTCAATTCTTTGTATGATAATAGCAGCAGAATATTAAGGGCGTGTTTGCAATTTGCCAACACATTTTGCTTATGAAGAAAGTGATTTAATTCGTTGAAAATTAAAAATAGATAAGTGTTTTTCAAATAATAATTAAAAACTGATTAAATTGTAAAAGTGTTTTATTTGCACGTACTAAGAACAGACCCAAAAATGTTTTTATAGCTAAAACAACTGAGAATATCAATTTTGAAAAAGACAAAAGGAAAATTGTTTGCAAACAGACCCTAAATGTGATCTCGTCACTTTTGCATATGTGAAACTTTGAAAGATATGCTGGCCCGTTTTGATGGACTTTTCCAAGACTTTTGGTATGTACCATATGCAGCGCCTGCCTATTCTGAAGCCCCGAATATTTTCTTCATTTCTACCAAAGATTTGTCCTTCTTGGTTTTCAGGTGCTTTTTTTCATCTGGGCTTTTCGTAATTTCTGCTGTGTCACTGGTTGTTTACTCTGATCTTTGTTTCAATTGCTTAGAGATAGTTTCGATTTATTATGTGTTATTAGTTCATCCTCAAGTTTTATTTTTGTTGCTCAATTATTAATTAAGCAAGAGATTTATTTATTTATTCATTCAGTTGTGCTATTATACTCTAATAATTTTTGTTTCTCTGGGTTACTGTAAGTTTTGTTTTCAGAGAAAGGTTTTATTTTATGTATATTTGTTACTTAGAAGCTTGAGTTGTTCATAAATTAGGTAAACAAACCACTCCATAAACTCTACAGTTTTTCGACGTGGGGCATCCTAATTTTTATTATAAAAGCCTTTCAATTTATTTATTTATTTTAATTTTTTGAAGGAATTGAATCTGTCTATAGCTGTGTTGGGGAAAAAAAGCCATTGGTGAAGAACTATGACCTGTATTTCCTTCCTTTGTGCTAGACCATCAACTAAACACTCTGAGCCTGGTAATTATGAGTACATTTAAATTTTATTTTATTTTTTTAATCAATGTGTATATTTAAAGTTTGTACTTAATAAAGTCCTCATTAGGACTTTGCTCATATAATTCCTTTTTCTTTTTTTTAAACTATCTATTTTGCATATATTTTTATGATTATAACAAAATTAAATTACACACAGAGCCCTCTGGAGTCCACACCGTTAAATGTTACTCGTACAAGGAGCTGAAAATCGCTACAGATGATTTTAGCCCGACGAATAAAATCGGGGAGGGTGGATTTGGTTCGGTTTTTAAGGTAAATGGAAAAAAAAAAAGAAAAGTTTAATTCTGTAATGATAACAACAATTATCTTATAGTAAATAGTTTGGAGCTGAAACTAATCTTGATTGAGTAGGGTAAACTTAGGAATGGGCAGATGGCAGCAATTAAGGTTCTCTCTTCCGTGTCGAGACAAGGTGTACGAGAATTCTTGACGGAGGTTCAAATGATTTCGGGCGTAAAACACGAGAATTTAGTGAAGCTCTACGGTTGTTGTGTGGAGGGCGACCAGAGAATCATTGTCTACAACTACCTCGAGAATAACAGCCTAGCTAAAACACTTATTGGTATAAATCGTCTAATGCTTATTAAATTTAAATTCCTTATTCTGTTTCTGGTTTGATTTTAATTCTCGCATAAATAAAGCACATTTACAATTTATTTACCGGACACCATTTTTTTTAAGCTTACAATTGAAGTTCAGCTTCTATTCTTCGCTTCTGCAATAATAAATTTTTTTTTTATTTTTTTTACAGGTGGAACAAACAGTAGCAATATTCGGTTTAGGTGGCAAACGCGGACTAAGATTTGCATTGGAGTTGCGAGGGGGCTCGCGTACCTTCACGAGGAAGTGAGGCCGCATATTATCCACAGAGACATCAAAGCGAGCAATATTCTTTTAGACGAAGATTTGAACCCGAAGATTTCGGATTTCGGTCTTGCCAAGCTCATGCCACCCAACACGACTCATGTCACTACACGCGTGGCGGGTACAATGTAAGTCGTAAGAGACTGTGTTTGCGAATACTTTATAAAATTGGTTATCAACTTTTGCTTCTGTTTCTGCATAATTTAATCAGAATCTAAAATGTAATGGGAGGGGTGCTTTAGATTTTTTCTAATCCTACTTCTAGTTTCGGTTTTACCACATATTTACCAAACATTCTTCTTTAATATAATTGACTCTAAGCTTTTTTTTACAAATATGTACTAAACTTGAACTTTTTGGTGTCGTTGCAGAGGTTATTTGGCGCCAGAATACGCAATAAGAGGCCAGGTGACGCGTAAGGCGGATATTTACAGTTTTGGCGTTCTTCTTATCGAAATAGTGAGCGGGAGGAGCAACACCAACACCCGGTTACCCGTAGATGAACACTATATTCTTGAAAGGGTATGGCATCATGGCTTAACTGTAGCTCTGTCAGAACTGTGTAAAAACATTGCAATCACTTAAAAAAAAAAAAAAAGTGATTAGTAGCTTTTGACTGAAAAACGGCAGTCTTTAGTGTTTTTCATACGCCAACTTTGCTTCTCATTTTGTATAATTTAATCAGAATCTAAAAGAAAGTGGAGGTATTATTATTATTATTATTATTATTATTATTATTATTATTATTATTTAAGTTGCAAATTTTTTATATATTTTATTTTGCAGACATGGAAACTTTACGAGAGAAGCGAGCTTGTAGCGCTGGTCGACGAATCACTACATGGCGATTTCGATCCCGTACAGGCTTGCAAATTCCTAAAGATCGGGCTCCTCTGCACCCAAGACTCTGCCAAGCTTCGGCCCTCTATGTCAACCGTTGTCCAAATGCTCAACGGTGACAAAAATGTCGATGAGATTGCAATAACAAAACCGGGTTTGATCTCTGATTTCACGGATTGGAAGATTAGAAGCGGGACCAACCCGAAGCCGGCTCTTGACCGTACGTCCCCGAATTACGACTCTTCGGGCTCCGATGCATTGGAGAACACAACGTTGACTTTAGCACCCTCCGATGAGGATACCACGATGTTTTCTCCGCGATAGGAGCATATAAAGAAAAAAGAGTTTTGATTGGAATTTTTAGCCGGGGGCGAGATTGGAAATGTATGAGGGGGCAGTGGGCCCCCGTCGGTTCGCCTCCTTGTATAGTGAATTTATTATAGTGTTTTAGGAACTGTGCTGAAATTAGATTGTCTGTCTTTTCTATTTGGCTATGTCTAAATTGTTTTACTTCTTTATTTTTCTTGCTCTGGCTGCATGCCTCTCAAATTTGGTGTGCGAGGGTATCGAGGATAATATGTGAAAACAAGGTATTATACGTGCTTCCCAATTTGCGAGCTCTGTGAAAATTTTAATGATGGATACTGAAACTTTTTTCAATTATGGATCACATCTAATTGCTATGATTTTTATCAAATGAGTGTTTGGAAACAATTTTACTTGGATGAAGTAGTTTATTGCCGCTATCACGCAAATAGATAGAAATGGGAAGTTGGTAATGTCTAATGAAGGATCTGGGTGATCGAACCGGTACAAATTTGTAAAATTGATTTGGGTGCAAAGTTGGTAATGTCTAATGGAGTTAGAAATGGGAAGTTGGCAATTAGTTAAAATTGATTTGGATATGCGAAGTATAGTGGATAAGTTGTAATATTATTTTATTCGTCTAATTAGCAGCGGAGTTGGAAATCGATGGCAAAGT
Source organism: Phtheirospermum japonicum (assembly GCA_014905375.1). NCBI lineage: Eukaryota > Viridiplantae > Streptophyta > Magnoliopsida > Lamiales > Orobanchaceae > Phtheirospermum > Phtheirospermum japonicum. Next base: position 698,750 of record BMAC01000621.1, on the reverse strand, counting down.
TTGATAGAGTATACCATGTACCCATGTGCACCTTGTAAGGTGCACCCTATAATTTAATTTATCATCGCATATAACTGACATATATCATCATATATAACTGGCATATATCATCACAAGTAATTGAAATTTTAAATCTAAAATTTTAAATCCTAAAATTAAAAAAATAAACCTAAAACAAAAAATTAAACCCTAAAAATAGAAAATTAATCCCTAAAATGAAAAACTAAACCCTTAAATTGAACATTAAACTCTAAATTCTAAATTTCTATCATATATCATCACATATAACTGACACATGTCATCACATATAACTAACACATATAACTGGCAGAATTATAAATTTTTGTCGGGACCCTAAAATGAAAAAATAAATAACAAACATAAAAACTTAAACCTTAAAATAAAATATTAAAGCCTAGAAATGGAAAATTAAACCCTAAAATGTATAACTAAACCCTAAAATGGAAAAATAAACCCTAAACTCTAAATTTTTGACACATATCATCACGTATAACTATCGTATATTATCACGTAAAACAGAGTGCTAATAAATTGCCGCAAAGTTTCGCTACATATTATTTTAATTAGATTTTGCAACCACTGACTAGACAATAACTCTAGAAATGCATATTTATTTTGAAGCTAATAAATCTAATTCTTAAAGGCACAAACTTGTGTCAAATCTTCAAATGGAATGTATTTTATAAGATAGAACTCCATGTTCTCTTTTTAGTTTTTAGTTTTTCTCAAACTATTTTAGGGTTTTTTTTTTAAATTTTTATTAATATTAGTTTTTTTTTAGAGTTTTTGAACCTTTTTTTTTTTAGTTTGGTTTTATAAATTGGCATTACATTAGAAATAAATAAATAAACTTCGTAACTCGTCCCTCAAGTGACTCGAACGCAGGTCTTAATCTTAGAACATCTTCAATGTGATGTCAATTGAAATAAATTTTTTACCATATAAACTCAAAAATCTTATGTGGCAAGAAAAAATGTAGACATTGTCTAAAACAACGTCTACATCTAGATGGTGTGCTACACATTGTCTATTTAACGATTTATCTTATTTATTTACTCATGAATATTAATTAATTTTTCACTCATCTCCAACAATAGTAGTTTAGTATTTTACACAATTCACATTTACCATTGGAGAAGATTTCTAAATAATAATTTTGTATTTGTCATGTCATTAGGAATTCACATTGTCCAATTGGAGATGCTCTTAAGTAGTGAAGGCTATGACCACTAAACTAACCCACTTTGTCTAAAATTTTTGAATCTTTTATATTTTTATTTTATAACTTAATTTTAGATAGCGTCAGATGGTCTGAAAACATCAAATCAAGTTGTTGTGGAAATGACATCGAATGCATTTGCTTCTCATGACATGCAGTTCGTAGTTGGCGATTGTATCGCTTCTGCTTCTCAATTTAGCATTTGTGAGCTGCATTCATATCTCCTCTCAAAGGAAGAGTGTAGCGTTTTATGGAATATATAAGACAAAGAACGTCGTGTTAGAGGTCTTCCTTAGATGTAGAGGGGCTTGGTCTAGCAGATTCATAAGTTTTTAGTTTAGTAAAGTCTAGCTTGTTTTTGTTGCTAACGTAAGATACTAGACTACTAGGCAATGTAGTTGGCAAGCTAACTTGCTTGCTATACTAGAAAAGGTAATTTATGTGCCTTTATTGGTTGCTGAAATTCATGTGAATAATCGTGATAACTCTTCAAATCCTATTTGGTCTGGTTAGATATGTCATGTATGGTTTTAAAATCATTAGGCGAACGCTAGGCGGGGTCTAGCATCTATGGGCCTAGGCGGGGCCTAAGATTTTAACATGAATACTCTATTTTATTCGGATATTTAAGAATAAATATGGAACAACAACTCGAGACATAGCTACATGACAATAAAATTGCAATCATAGTGCATAATATATGTGTTAAGCATGTATATGTTAAATACGAGATTTAATAATAATTGATTTATTTTATCTTATTTAATATTTTTGACTTTCTTGCCAAGATTTAATTGTTTAGGAAAGATTTGATATTTATCATTTTTTGTAATTATCATCCATAGAAATCGTATGTTGTAGTATTTATTATTTAGGAGTCTAAAATTTTATCTTATTTCTTTTATATTGATATTTATCTACAATATATTATGTATATTTCTTTTTTTAGAGTAAAAAATATTTTTTAGTACAGTAAATATTATTAGGACTTTAGAAATTTGATCTTATTTTCTTACTAATGATATTTACTTGCAATACTTTGTATACATCTTTGTTTCTTATTTTGTAAGTTTCTTTTACAAGTAAGGTGTGCCTATATAAAGGCGACTAATTGCTCACAAAAGATTCATGCATTTACAGAGAAAAATCAAAGTTAAAGAGTTTGTGAGAATATTTATTATTGCTGCAGATTTTCGGATTTGATGGATGCGGCTGCGAATGCTTTCGGCATCCACGATAACATACTGCAGTTGGAATTATTTTTCTCCCATTATTTTTACAGTTTTCATTAAAATCTAATATTGTGATTGTGAGTCTTAGTTTTTAGAAAGGTATACTGATTTAGATCAATATATACTCTAAATGAATTTCTAGTTTATCTTTACTTAGTAGATTACAGCTTTTGTAATCATTAAAACACAAATTTTGATTAATAAAGATTTTTTGCTCTTTTGGCTCGACTATAAGAATAAAAAATTCTTATAACCATAGCTTTATACGTGTGTTTTTTCTTTCCGCTTCTTTATAGTCTTCACACACACGTGTTTTATAGCTTAAAACTTTGAATCGAGGTCTGCAATTTTTTCAAATGGCATCATAGCCGATACTTGATTACACTAAGTATCAATCCTCTTTTACAAACTTATATATTCACAGCCGGGTGGGTGTTGTACTCGTCCCCTAATCTTTGATGGATCTAACTACAAAATTTGAAAAGTCAAGATGTGCGTCTACATCAAATCAATTGATGAACGGGCATGATTTACGATCCTTCACAAGTGGACACCTCCGCAACTTATTGATGCGTGATTTGCATCTTTTTGTACATATTTTCATTATCGTTTTTGTTTCACGTTGCGTGTTTTTCGCTTGCTTTTTGTTGCTTTAGGAGTCGGGTTGGCCGTTTTTCGTATTTCTAGATTTTCTTAGTTTTTGTACGTTTTGTTATTAATTTTCGTAGTTTTTCACGTTTCCGTTTTTCTTGGCCGTAGGACGTCCAAGCGGGGCCCACGCTCATTTGGGATCGTCGATACTCGACTCGGGAATGGACGGACAAAGCAAGGAAGCGCAACGGACGAGGTTCGACAAACCGGCGGACGCGAAAAGAACGAGAAATCGAGCCGGAAGCTGGAATCCAGTCGACCGACTGGATGTTTAGTCGATCGACTGAACCCCCCCAAAATCGACTGAATTCCAGCGATATTTTGGCGTTTTGGACATTGCAGTCGATCGACTGCCTTCTTGGCCGATCGACTGCTGTCGATCGACTGGGTCCTCTCAAGATCGACGGAATTACAGGGCCTTCAGGCCATTTTTGACATCGCAGTCGATCGACTGCCGACAAGGCCGATCGACTGCAGTCGATCGACTGCTTTTTCTCAGTCGATCGACTGAAAAGCAGATTTTTTGAAGATATTAGCAATCTTACGTCATTTCAAGAAGACAACTTGCTGGGTGGCCTTCTTCTCCAAGAGAGCTGCTCCAAACCAGAAGAAAAAGCACTTTTCATCTTT
>BMAC01000621.1:660730-681673 GCA_014905375.1 Phtheirospermum japonicum | reverse complement strand
CGCGGTTTTTATGATTTGTTAAGATGTTTAGATTGTCGATCGAATTTAGTGGATTTAGGTGGTTTAACTTGTTGGGATCCCCGATCGGTTTTAGCTTCGTGCTATCCTTGTGCTCGTTTGGAACTAGTGCCTCGACTAGCCCTCGTCATTAAACACTCTCTATAGGTTTTTTGTTGTAAATTGGAGTCATCAATTGCTCCACGTGGCTCGATCGAAAAAAAAAAAAAAGAGAAAAGAAAAAGAAAAAGAAAAGAAAATACGAAAAGAGATGAATAAACAAGGATACGTTATAAATCCTTGAAGTTATTGTATAGCACGTTTTTCGATTTGTTTCGATTTTTAGTATACTTTTGTAATTCTCAATTTTATTTTATAACTTTCTAGCTTATTAACTTATACTTTTAAGTTATTAAGTCGTATTCAATTTCTAAGTTTGTAAAAGTTTGTTAACATCTTCCTTTTAAACCTTTAATTTAATGCTAAGTATTTATGTTGACTTATTCAATTAAGTTGACTTTGATTTTCCCTCCAATTCCCTAYTTCAAATTATTAAGTTTTAATAAGTTAATTAGTTTAAATTGATCGTTTTTAATATTAGCTTTAATTTCCTTTAAATGTTTAAATGTTTTTAAATCTTAAGTTTCAATTTAAATCTTAGTTATTAAATCCGAAAAAATGATTATCGCTTTCTAGGGTTAAATTAGTTTAAGTAAAACCGACGATAAGAACGATAAAGAAAACCGAAAGCCGATCACATCCATCCTCGAGAGACATGACTCGGGACAACTCACCGCACCTACAGTCGACTCCGTACTATTGCGGAGACAATTTCTTGAGCGTCGAGAAATCATCGATCAATGCGTATGGTGATTTTAGGCCTCAAGATGAGATGCTGTTGAAAACAAATGATCATCTTGACAGTATGAATTCTAAAGCTCTTTCTACAATCTTTTGTCCAATAGATTCGAACACATTTCACAAAGTATTGAATTTTACTACTGCCAAAGAAACATGGGATGCCCTATAACTTCATTGTGATGGGTCCACGAGCATCAGATTAGCAAGGCGGTGTATGAGCACTACTAGGTTTGAGAATTGGCATATGGAAGAGGATGAAATTATCTTTACATACAGTGCAAGATTACGTGAAATCGCAAATGATTCACAATCCTTCTGAGATCCAATCTCAAATGTAAGACTAGTTGGTAAGATGTTACGCTCTCTCCTAATTCGTTTTGACATCAAAATCTCTTCGATTAAGGAAGCTCATGATCAGTCAATGCTTGAGCTTTATGAGCTCATTGGAATTATCCAATCTTTTGAGTTAAATTTCCTAAATCTGTCTTCTCAAACTAAATGAATGAATTTTGCATTTCAAGCAAACCCTCCTTCTTCTAGCCAAGTCAAGCATAATGAGATGATTGAGATTTTGGCTGAATTTGACAAATATGACTTAGGTGATGAAAATAATACTCTTATTACAAAATATTTTGAAAATTTTTGTCAAATCTCGTCATCAAACCTAAATCCAAACAAAAACACTTCAAAATCTCCTCAAAAAGTTTCACCTCTACAAAATCAAGAGAGCCCTAGTTTTTTGTTAAAACTTTTTGATATCAACAATCTTGAGTCCATCAGGTGTCCGTGTTATGGGTTTGGTCACCTTGCTAACAAATGTGCTAACAAGTTAACTGGTAATAACTTTAATGCGACTATGAGTGAAAATGAGTCTGAGGACGTATTTAAACAGAACTGAGGATTATTCCTTCCTTGCTCTTTTGGAGGAAGATCCTGTCAATAATGTTCACGATGTAACCGGGGATGTCGTTACATTACCAACCACATCCGTAGATGTATCCAGTTCTGACCACTCTAGTCTTTCTTATGTGTGTCTATATGTTAGTGAAAAATCTTTCTCAGGCTCTCAACAGCATGACAACGGTAACTTCATTGATACCGAACTAGTTGATGCCTACGAGGAACTTCTAAACGATTGTCAAGAGCAACAAAAAGGATTGATGTTTTCACAAAAATGCACAAACATTTTACCTCTGAAAATATTGAACAAAAACTGTCATTACTCATTTAAAAGCCGCTCTCACCTAAATTGAAATTGAGTATTAAAGGGTTAAGTCCAAACGTGATAGCTCGCTTGATACCTTAGGTCGTTAAATAAGGGAAAGTCCAAGTTTTATGGGGTCCTTTCAATAGGAAGCAAACATGACAACATTATCCTTGGTTTTGAGAAACAAAGTTTCAAAAAGGGTGTGGATTTTCCAATCCCACCTAAAGCAAAGCCTTCTTTTAAATGAAAACCAAAACCAAGGAAATGTCGGTTTATTTTTCATTATCATAAAACTCAGGGGCACATTAAGCCATGTTGTCATAAGCTAAAATCTAATTGTGTCAAAAAAGTTTTTAAAAAATAGATACCATTCAAGATGTCGCCGACTTATTCTAACATCTCTAGCCACATGCAGTCTGTTTGGGCTAAAATTTAGATATCAATTGCAATGTTGTCCCCTTTGTTGTGAAATCAAAATCTCTGGGTTCTTGGTACCTCGATAGTGGCTGCTCTCACCACATGACCGGAGAAAAAGATAATTTGCAAGATTTCAAATTCATTGATGGAGGTATTATTTTATTTGGTGATAAAGTTCATGGTAAGATTGTTGGTATTGTTACTTTTAACCTTGATGAATTTTCTGAACTTAAGAATGTTCTTCTCGTTGATAATCTTAAGGAGAATCTCGTATGTATTAGTCAAGTTGCGATAATGGCTTAACTATACAAATTGATAAAAACTCTTGTGATGTGGCTGATGCATCCAATGTGTTTGTTATTTCAAGGATTAGATCAATTGATAATTGCTACCAGTTTATTGGTAGACAAGAATGTCATTACGTCTTTACCAATACCATCGTAGATGCATTTGTAGATGTGACAGCTTTTGAGGCGACATTCATGAAAACAGTAAGAGATGCCAAAATTGAAATGGTAAGGTTGGAGTGTGTAACAGGTCAGTATCTTATGATGAGAACTAATTACTATGTGTCCTCCATTGAAACTAAGAATATTAGTGAAGATTTAAAAGATAAATTTTGGCATTTGGCTATGCAAAGTTAGCTTGATAAATTTACCGATAATGATGGTTGGCACTTAGTTCCTCATCCCACTGATAGAAATGTAATGGAAGCAAAATGGTTTTTCGAAAATAAAACTAATGAGCATGGAAATATTATACATAACCAAGCTCATTTGGTTATTCAAAATTGTTCTCAAGATAAGGAGTCATTTTGTGATCATAGTATTACACCGATAACTATATTTGATAATGTCCATATTATGCTGGTTGTAGCTTGTCATCTTGATCTTAAACTTCATCACATCGATGTTAAGAATTTATTCTTAAATGGCACTCTCAGTGAGGATGTGTATGTTGAACAACCTCATGGATTTGAGTATCTCTATAGGCCTGATCATATGTTCAAGTCTAAGAAGGCTCTCTATGAAATCAAAGAAGCACCTCATGCGCGGTTTGAGAAACTCACTTATTTGCTCCTTTAATTTGGTTTTAAAAGGGGTGAAGTTGATAAAATTGTGTTTGTTCAAATATTTTATAATGACATTCTTATTAGACAAGTTTATGTGAAAGACATCATTTTTGGGTCTTCTTCTAACACTCTAACCAAGTTGTTTATAGACTCATTGGCTTCCATGATCGAATTTAGCACGATTGGTGAGTTAAGTTGTTTCTTTGGTTTAGAAATCAAGTAGATGCATGATGGTATTTTTATTTCTCAAAGAAATCAAGTTTATGTAACCTGCTCAAGTGATTTAATCTAGAAAATCTTTAAAACTCATATGGGTTCAAGCCAAAAGTTATCTAAGGATGACAAGACTGAAGGTATGGATCTTACATTGTATAGAAGTATGATAGGAAGTTTGATTTACTTGACTGGTAGTCGCCCTGATATCATGTATGGTGTTTGTGTCTGTGCTCGTTACCAAGCTAATCCTAAGATCACTCATTTAAAAGATGTTAAACATATCGTTAGGTACATAGGTGGTAGAACTAAATTAGGAACTTGGTATACGAAAGACACTAACGTCATTCTTGTTGGATTTAGTGACTCCGATTAGGCAGGTGATGTCATTGATAGAAAAATAAAATTGGTTCTTGCTTTTATCTTAATAATAATCTGGTTTCTTGGTTTAGTCAAAAGCAAAATTATGTGTCATTGTCTACAACTAAGTCTGAATATATAGTTGTAGGAAGTTGTTGTTCCCAATTGGTATGGATGAATCAAAAGATTGGGGACTATGGTTTACATAGTGACACTCTTACTATTTTTTTGATAACTTTAGTGCTATTGACATTTTTAGGAATCCAATTTAGCATTCTCATACAAAACACATTGATATTCGACATCACTTTATGCAAGATTTGGTTGAGAGAGGCATCATTCGAATGGAGTATTTCAACGTTGAAATTCAGATTCCAGACATTTTAACCAATACATTAGATTATGAAAGATTTTTCACTTTGAGAAGATCTCTCAATATGTGTGTTATTTCAATATGAGTCTTCATGTCGTGGCATTTGCCCTCACATCTTCCATGTCATTACATATACGCTATTTTTCTATTATTTTTCCTTTTTAAATTATTAAACATACCTTGCATAGTGTCTCAGCAGTTGTAGATGATTTTTTAGAATGAACTGGTGAAAGGAATGAAAGTCTCGAAAACTAAAATGTGGATTGTTTATTGCAGAAATGTGCATTTCTCCCAGAAGCACAATAACATTATTTTGTCTAATGCAGGAAGTCCTGAGTCATCCTTAAAGGGGTGAAAATTTTGTGCTAGTTTAATAATCTATGCGATCTAATGAAAGAGATCAGTCATACAAATTAATGATCATGGTGATCAAATGAGATGTTAAGATTTTGTTGCTCGACAAAGAGGAGCTACTACCTACACCCAGATACAAAATATCAAATCCACTTAGAAACTTAGAATGTTAATTCAGTTTTTGGGTTAAGAATTTTTAATCCATTGACCTTGTAGACAAATGTCATCCTGGATGTCGTTCACAATGGGGACCGCATCTCCAACAACTGAATCTATTTTTTTTTTTTTTGTGTGTGAAAATTTTACTTTACTTTTTTTAGTCATAAAACTCCTAGGACATGCATCACTTGGTATTAGTTGGATTCTTCTTGATTTTTGATTCACACACATGAAGTGAGGATAAAATTTCTTCTCCTTTTTGAAAATATGATAGTGTTGAGTCTTCGTGTAGGGTTATACATGAGTGCGCTGATTCCGAAGGTGAGATCTTGTTAAGATCTAAGATTTTCATGAACTATGGTAATATGGATTCAAAGTTAGATATTTTTATTTATTTATTATGGTTTCCAAATTTGAGAGATTTTCATACTTATATATTTTCATTATATAGGCTGGTTTATATTCTTTATTTACTTTTCTTAGGTTCAGCTTTGTGATCTCTTGGATTTCATAGGACTTGTCTTCTTTATACACACATACACATACACACACGGTTCATATCATCCACCACACTCATGTTTTTTAATTTTTCTTGCAATAATTGTGTTCTCTTCTCTCTCCTACTTTTTACTTGAGTGTGACCTTTGGATTGATATCTGCTTGCTAGCATGGGAAAAGTCTTTTCATGTGTCAAATCCCTCTTTTAAAGCCCAAGCAAATGTTCTCCATCTCCCACATCTGACACCGCCTCTCTTGAAGTTGCCGCCATGCATGAAATCTAAATGCAACCTCTATTTACACCCATGGCTGATGATGGTGTCGATGCAGATCCTGATGCACCGACTAATGTGACAGCATCTGGGGTTGCTTCTGCACCCAGGTTGTCATCGCCTACTATTCCAAGCCACCTTATTACCATGAATTGCACAGTCACCACCTCCTACTGCTTCAATAGATGAGAATTTCTCTATTCCATATAATCTCCATCCTCCTCGCTGCCGCGCCCCTCTTTGATCAACACATCGGTTCGTGACCTAAACACCACCATTGTTCCAATCACCATTTCAATTGACCCTCACGCAGCTCTATTCCCTGTTGATAAAGGGAACTAAATCGACACCGAGAACCCTCAAAACTTTGAGCTCATCCATGATTCAAAGCCGAAGTATACACCGTCGTCATGCAAGTCCAAATGCCTTTGTGGCTATGGGCTTGATGCTTTTGAGTCACCTGATTCCGGTTATGACATTTCCAAGAATGGAGGGTCGAGATTCAAGAAGCAAAAGAAATAGATAAAGCAAAAGAAGAAATCTTCTAGGGTTTTGAAGAAAGGTGGAGATGTGGTCGCCGGTGTAATTGTCGATGTCAATGTCGATGTTGACGACATCCCTGCCTAACACTGACTCATCAGTTGCTACTTCTAGTGGGCTCGAGTCTCCTTTGCCTATGAAAACCTCCAATTCTGATTTAGAGACCTCATATTTCTTTGTGGCAAGGCGTACTCATTCCTCCTCTGCAACAATCTCCAATTCTCTTGATGATGATTTGGATCCTGCTGGTTGTACCCTCATACGTCTCCAAAAGGGTAAGGACATTATTTTTTGTCCTTCACGCTCTCAACTTGTATCGATCCATATATTTCAAGTGATGAATACCTTTTGACTAGGGATTTTTAGCTCTCACACCCCTACTGATGATTTCATCGATAAATACACTGGTGACGCAGATCTGGTCAATCCTTTTTTTTTGGACGATTTTGACGATGTTACCACGAATGCGTATCCTGATGCTGCTAATGATGTGGTCACCTCTGCACCCCTATTTGGTGATGACTATGAGTCGGGTAACGCTTTCACCAACACTTTGTATACCTAGATGCTCATGATCGATATAAGATGCTTGCTGGTTGTTCTCTGATTATGGAGAAGCATCATCATGTGCCAACATTCTGTACCTACAACTTGGATAATCTTTCAAGATTCGGCAACTACTGCATACCATTGATGATATTACACCATTTGAGTAGTTTGTAGTCTATGAGTCTTGATAAAACTTGAGTTCAGAGGTGCGTGGTCCCACTTTCCCAAGGTATGGTTGTGCTTATGTACATGGGGAGATTTCTAATTTCACTCCAGCGGTGATCAATTCTCTATTTGAGGCTCCGGGTGTTGTTAAGGACCCCAAGCTAGCTGATTTCACTCAGATGTCAAGTTCTCAATGAGTGATATTACCACTGAGTGGTCTACTTGGTTTCCTTCCCTGACTGAATTCTTTCTACGGCTTTTTGCATAAAGTGTGTTGTAGCAACTGGGCTCCAATATACAACAACTTTAGAGTCACCGAGCTTCATGCCCACATCCCCTATCAACTCAAGATTAGGATGTTATTCAATTTTGGAACTCACATTTTTGATGTCATCACATTCTTAGCCACATTTTATTCGAAGAAGTGGGCTTTGCCTTTTCCTAGTCTAATTTTACAGGTGCTCATGTTTCCAGGTATGGTTCCCTGAGTTGCACCACTTGGATGTTCGAATGTATTTACCATTGCCCGCCACTTTTCAATGCCCAAAATCAACTTGTTAACATTCTGGTGGTATATTCTGATGATAAATTTAGTGCTTCTAACCATGAAGCTCCTACTCATCTTATTTCTAGGGTAGTTCCTACATCTGCTCCTGCCCTCACTGCCACATCAAATTCCACCCCAGATGTTGTCGCGGATGCCAATCGCATCTCCTCTTGCATTCTTGTATTTGCAGGTTCTGCACCGAGTTTTCTTATTCCATTTTGCATTCGCTTTTACTGGGTCAGTTGCATTATACTACCGATGCAATTGCCCGTTTTACTGCTCTCCTTACCCAAATTCTCGACCTTCTTACGGATTATGTTCTTTTTGGCCAAAAAGTAGGAGTAGATTCTACAGTTGCTGCTGATCATGGATCAAGTTTTGCTGCTCCAACTCAAGAGAATGTGCATGGTTTAGAAGAAGATCCTAATTTAGGGGGAGTTGATCAAACTACGAATGTTATTGTCGATGTTGTTGCGAATGACACTCCTAATCGTGAGTCGCATTCAAGGGATCTGGTCCATCATCAAGTTTTGATATTCCTTCTGATCTTCGTGATGAAGAAAATGATGACATGGATTTCAATTTTGAAGCTACTGCTTTGCCGAAATGAAGTGATCCTGCTTTGAAGAATGATGATCTCTTTCCATAAGAGATATATGATTTTGATTGATAAATTGTGTTTTGATGTTTTTGGTTGCTATTTGTTATCTATTTTGCTGTAATGGCTATGACCTTTGGCCCTAATTTTTATGCCTTGTTTTCGTTTGCTTTTGCAAATGTTGTCCCGTATGTCATAACATTCTTATTAACATTTTATGTTTAATTGTAATAAATTAGGGGGAGTATTTTTGGTGATTATACAAGAGTTTAATACTTGGTATTTTTATCATATGAGTTTTGGCCAAGAAATACAAAAAGGGAGAGATTTTTTAGTCACGTATTTGTTAAATACGTGGTTTAATAATAATTAGTTTATTTTGTCTTATTTAATATTTTAACATTTTTGCCAATATTTAATTGTTTAGAAAAGATTTGATATTTATCATCTTTGGTAATTATCATGTACTAGAATTTCACTCGTATGTTGTATGATTTGCACGTGCTATTATTTTAATATGTAATCACACAAAACATTTGGAGATTTTGTTTATAATGAGTTAGAATCATACAATACTACAATAAGTTATATATATATATATATATATATATATATATAGAGAGAGAGAGAGAGAGAGAGAGATGATTGAGATCATATGGGAACCAATACCCTAAGTAAGAACTAGAAATCCATATGAACCATTGATTTGATTAAATCGAGGGGTATGATGAGAGCTTTTGTTTGATTTAGTAACTTAATATTTTCCAAATAAGGAGTTTTTTTGTCAACTGGACCCTTAATAATTCGTTCATCAACTTCAATGTCGTCGTCATCAATCCCAATGTTACACTTGATCAGACTAGCATTGTCGACTTCAACGTTCTCAGCGTTGTGGTTATTGTGATATGATGTTTGGCCATTGTATACACCATCATCATTACTTGACGTGATCCTGAATGCCTATTGCCGTCTAAGCCCATCGACATGCTCCATAATCTTCAATTGATTTGTTTTTCCTCTGACGCTACACTATTAGAAGTAAAACTCATAAAACAAATCACTCAACCATAGAAATCACCAACACAACAATATATAGCTTGAACCATAATGGTGTAATAAAACATACTAAAGATGCTATATAATTCTAGCTTGCGTTGGAACATAAATTACGGAAGCTCTGAATTACTCATATAGGTCAATTAAAAAAACATACAACTATATACTCACAATATATTAAATATAATTTCAAGTTACCATCACAAGTGAAATTCCCAACAACAAACAGGTCCTTTAGTACAAGCGTATAAATATAAACATTATATGATAATAGTGTTAAGTCGATTAAATTTAACAATAGCCATTTTAAGAAAATTATAATTCATGAGGGCATCATAGACAATACACTTAAAATATTACTATAAAAGTTGACATTCTATTTCTAATAGTGCAACCCACGACAGTCTAAAAGAATAAAACATGTAGTGTTAAATCATTTACAAAAAGTTGGAATTAATGTTCTCAGAAAAATGGGCCATTTCTCTGAAGAGGGGTTCTTGTTCCAAAACAGGTAGAAGTGAAAGTATAAATGTCCTAGAGACAATCAAATTTAAAGACATTATACTTGATCATAATTATTATATATATCGTTATATATATGGCAATGCATTTATTGAATTATTGTTTTGATTGTTTGTGATTATTCATATAAATGTTCCCGTAGAGTTAATGATGTTATTGATATGGTGAGATGTCAATGATAGAACATTACTCTTAAAATAGCCCCGACTAATGATTATCAAGATTGGGATATTGATAATATAATATATGTCGGCATGTGGTCTGCATCACATTCTTAGAGAATGCAGTTAGTCTCACGACTGCGAATAATAGTTATTCGTGATGGATACATGGATACTTTAGAGAGTATTGGTAAAACCTACTGATAAGTTATTTATTGTATGTCTATAAACTTATCAGTGTATAAAGCGTGTGATAATATTTTGACTTGAGGTCAATACGCACCTTGTTTGCTGAGTGATATACTTTGACCATGACCAATGCTTGCACTCATTTTCGGGGTAGATATGGCTTGTGTTGGGTACATCATGATGTAAATGAAGATGGTAGTTGAGCCAAGAAAGAACTCATTCTTTGATTGGAATTTCGAGACAGATCACCCATAATCTCTATATTAGGTAGACTAAAGTCATTGGCCAATGTAAGAGACATATTTAATATAGTAGTTGAGTATGGTCTAATTGTCGACTAATAAAGATGATCTAAATTGATTAAGCCATTGAGATATAGACTTGAATAAATTTTAAGTTTAATCGAGTGATTCGGAATGAAAGGAATTTCACCAAAACTTTGTATAAAGATTATAATTCACTGAGTTCAAATGAATGTTCTTTATATATTGAGTTCGTCCAACTAAGTCGTCTAGGTGTTTTGTTTGGATCATCATTATATTGATGTCATATATAAAGGCTTATAGGGCCACACTATATGCGATTACTTTTTCGACTTAAGAGTGTATCAAGAAAGTAATAAATATTCAATTTAGAATTGTAATATTTAATTGTTAATAATTATGATGTTAATTTCTATTTGCCCCCTACTTTCGCCTATCTAAACCCACATACCCAAGACTTGAAAGGTGGCCTTTGAACCCCTTAAGGTTTGAGTACCCAAGTTTATCATTTTCATCATTTTGTTCTTTCAAGCAAAAAACTAACCTTAGAGCCCTAGTTAGTTTAGTGTAGCTTGTAGAATCTTAGCTTAGCTCTTAGTTTAGCTTAGTTTGTGGTGTGGTCAAGCTTTTTTTTTCTTGGTGAAACAATTGCTCTTTTGGATACAAGACTTGAAGAAATATTCTATTTGGGTAATTTGTAATTTTTGTTTTCTTGCATTTTCTTATTAATTTCTATGAATGTATGAAGTAATTGGTTCTCTCATGTTTGGATTGTAGTTTAGATGTTTTAGTTTTGCTTGTATTATTCAAGAACCTTTCAATTTCCACCATTGTTGTCTTATTTCTTGTTTTTAAGTTTTTGTTTGACCTCTTTTGGCATGCTTTAGGCAGTTGGTAGTGTAGATCAATTGGGTTTAGCAACATTTAGCTTGTAGTTGACTTGCAGTATAGAGTACCTTTTTAGGTTAGTATATGTGTAGGATTAGCTTGTTTAAATTATTCAAGAGTGTTTTAAATGTACTTTCCTTCCTTGGTTTTGTGTTAATTTACTTGTGCTTTTAATTATGAGTTTATGGTTTTACTAGATTTGATTATGGATTTCCCAATTGGGTTAATTATGCTCATGCTTACTCTTAGTTTATGTTATTGTATTTCTTGATATTTTTAAGTTACAATTTATGGGTCTAGGTTCTAAACGAGTTTAGAACCATCAATTGGTAATTATCGAATGTTTAATTGAGAGTCGGGATTAACAACCTCGGGTTATAAGTTAAGTATTCGATAAATTATAAATTGATCATGGAGACGAGTTTAGAACCCTAAACCCTCATTTTATAAATCTTTTCAAAGTTTTCAATTTCATTTTGTCACTTAAATTCTCGTCTTAGCTTTTAAAAACTCAAAAACCAAAATTTGATCGTGTGTTTAACGTAGCTTCTTCTTTACTTTCTTTTTTGTGATTAAAACACAAAGACCACTTCCGATAAGCCTTCCTCATGAGATTCAATTTGAGTCACCTCACTGCATTACAATCAACCCCATTCTCTCACTGGTAATCCTCAAACATTTGTTAGAAAAATAGTGCATTTGAAATCACTTCAATCTCCATCGCCCTCCTAGGATCATTGACGAGGGGGTCTAGTGGAAAATGATTCTGTTATGTTTTCTTATTAAATCATTTTTTTTATTACAGCTGATTTATATTTTATATATCATTCATTTGAATTAGGGCTTGGAATGTTGAGTGGAACAAGAGGAGTTCCGAGCAGTGCAGCATCAACAGGAGGAGCGAGCCTGATGGTCCGGGTACTGGGATGTCGAAGCATAGGGGGCTCTAGACCTACGATCGATCATAATATATTATTTATTTGTTTATTTTTAATGTTAATTATCTAATAATCTTTTTTGGATACATGAGCGGCAAACGGGTAAGCCGGCCACTGTGTACTAGGTTTTTGTACGTACGCACAAGAAGGACGATGGCACATAGATCAATACGAGATCCAGTAATACTAATGCGAGTCTCTTTTTTATTTAACTTGTTTGGTTTTAATGTAGAATTTACCGGCGAGTTGTATTTTAGGAGGTGTACGAGCGATGTCTGGATGAGGCACGTGCTTCTTCATAGGATCCAGATAATGAGGTTGAACCTGACCTTGTTTATCTCGACGTCGTCGAGTTGGGTAAGGGGCGACATTACGGCACCAGCTTGTTTGGGAAGTTGGTGGCTGGTACAAAGGGTTTTCGAGGCAACTGTTCTTCGTCATCCTCCCAGCAGGATAGGACTCACGTGAGGGAGCTCGAGGCGACACTCCAGGCACAGAGGGAGGAGTTAGAGGCCACGAGGCAAGCTCAACAGGCGATGGAGCAGCGATACAATGAGTCTGAGCTACTACGTGAGCAGTAGCATCACGAGCAACAACAATTTCACAGGCAGATGGCCGAGCTGTTAGCTCGATTCCAGCAGTACCCACCGCAACTTCCTCTGTCATAGGACTGTTTTGTATCAAATATTTTTATAAATTTCTTTACTAAACACTTTTGTTGAATAAATTTAATAATTGTAAATTTAAAGTTATTTATATAATGACTAGTTTATTTATTTGTCTATTTACTAATGAATTTATTTTAAATCTTTTGGGGTATATTAATAAAAAAATAGGGATTAAAATTAATAATTAAAAATAATATTAAAAAAAAGAAAAAACTGAGGGTATAATACCCTTAGAAAAAACCGAGGGATCCATCCTCTCGATTTTTCCTTTTTTTTGCAAATATTATTTTTTAATATTTTTCGAGAGGAACCATGCCCATCGGTGTTTACGAGGGGATACGCCCTCGGATTTTTTGAGGGTAATTTGCCCTCGATTTTTTAGAGGGGAACCACCCTCGGTGTTTATGAGGGCAGTCAGATTTAGGGCCCCGTAAATTATAGAAGAAATAAACTTTCGGTAATGCCCTCGAAAAAATTACCGGGGGCATATTTTCCCTTGAAAAGTTTTACCGAGGTGGGGTTTCATGAGGGGAGATTTCTCTCAGTTTAGCCCTTAGTAAATTGATTACCGAGGGCTTTTTGCTTATTATCGAGGATTTTTCCCCTCGATAAAATACTATTTTTTGTAGTGTTATATGTGCGCTCAACTAAAGATTCAGTACAAGAAACACATAATCAGCGTACAAAATTCACGCAACATTATAAACTTATCACTGCTGCCCAAACCAGCAGTATCAAAGTTCAAAAAGTTCAAACACGTTTGAGATTTTCTCATAAGCAAACACGTGCTGTTTAAATAAGATGGATTAAGTAGAGACAAAATCTTTTCAAGGTCAATAACACGTCAACAACAGGATGGCGAATTTCTTTGCACACACATATTATGCAACAACAACATATATCACACATAAAGTATGCCACCAAATCGAACGCACGTCTAATGAATACTTTAGCAGCAAAGAAATGGTAATCAATACACTAGAACAAATAAATGCATGAGAAGTCAAATGAAAGTCATCACAAGATAAACTGCATAATATTTCCTATTCTGGATATGCCTCTATCCAAACAACAATCACTAAGATCAATACAATCATACTCAGGCAAATTTTCAACAATTTCATCATGCACATTAGCAATAATATGATCATTAATCATAGAGAAATTAGGCATATCAAAGCATCAGACACATTTTCAAAATCGACACTTAAACCACTTACACAAGGCAGATGCTCCACCTTAATTAGAGTAGGGCCAAAATTGCAAATATGCAAGGAACATGTCAAATAGTGAAAATCAAAAGCATCAAAGACAACATCCTTAATGATTAACATATTAAAACAAGTCACCTCCCTTAATAAATATCGATAACCACTAACTCCATCAGAATGGCCAAGGAACACACAATTCACATATGGTTCAAGTACGTCAATTTTTGATTCGCAACAATAGAGCAACCGAACACTTCAAATTTGAAAAATCGGTTTTCGTACATTCCACACAAATTCTAGATATCTACCATTCAAAGACACAAAAGGTGACATATTAGTCAAATAAGTAGTAGTAACAACAGCTTCCCCCAAGAGATTATTTGAAAACCCAGAAGATGCAATCATACACCTCATCATTTCAAATAAAATCCTATATGCGCTCAACGACGCCATTTTCCTGACTCGTATGGGGAACATTTCTATGCACTTAAATACCAGAATTAGCATACAAATTGTCAAACGAATTTTCACAAAAAATGAGACCACTTTTGATTTTCAGAGTTCTGATTTTCTTGCCTGTTTGATTTTCTATCAAACATTTCCAGCTTTTAAACTTTTCTAAGGCATCAAACAAGTTTTTCAATAAAAACATCCAAACTTTTCTAGAAGATCATCAACAACAATCAAGAAAAAATGATTGTCACCATGAGTGGGCCCACAAGATGGATCACACACATGAATATGCACGCATTCAAGAATCTCAAAAGCAATAAATAATTTGGAGGAGGGGTAACCGAAAACTCCACGCTAGGCAAGAATCACACAACAACATGCAATACGTATAGTCATTACCAAAAGAACCATCTTTATGCAAAATCTCACCCTTAGAACTCATGTGACCTAAACGTTTATGCCACAAATCATTTTTGTCATCAACAAAAACTTTCACCAAATTTCGCAAATAAGACTCAATACGACAAACATACAAGTTTTCCTTTTAAATGCTTTGAAAATGTCTAAGGACCCTTTCAAAATTTTCATACAACCATTACCCCATTTACCCGCAAATCATCATTTTCTAATGCAGCACAGGAAATCAAATTATGGCATAAGTCAGGCACATATCTCACATCTTTTCAAATGTTAGCACATAGCCAGAATCAAATTTGAGACATACATCACCGAGACTAGCAACTTCACACAAATTTTTTTTTACCATAGACACATGACATGACCAAGCTTCACATCTTTGTAGTTTGAATATAGAATCTTAAAGTATGCATACGAACAAGCATGTAGAATCAATAAGCCATTATTACACTTAACTTAGAATGCACATAATTCACATAAGCATGCATATCACAAATTTTACTTGACACAAAATCACTCAAGTTTTCACCACAAGAAACCAAATAAGCATGATCATCAATTTGATTATTTTCCTCGAACACAATGCATTTGACATGTAACGACAATGTTCACCACAATTATAGCACCTACGGTTTTTCAATCTAGATTTAGACCTACTTCTACCATTGTCTTTCTTATGACCATAATTTCTGGTTATTTTGACTAGAGGAAGGTTTTCGAAAATAATTTTGTTGTCTTCCTCTAATAAAATTAACATCTGAACTACTCGTCTCAAAACTCCTATTATTCTTCAAACCTAACTCCTTACTTTTCAAATCGTTCACCACTATCTCAAAACTAATTTGATCTCTACCATACTTGATGCCAAATTCACATCAGAATAAGAGTAGAGAATTACATTTAACAAAACAATAAGTGCATAATCATTAAATGTTTATCACTAGTCTGTTTAATGTCTTGAACTAGCTTGGTACATTCTTCTAAATTTTCATCAACGTCTTTTGACAAATCAAGTTGAAAAAGAAAAACTTTTCAGGTAAAAACAACTTGCTTGGTAAAGAATTCTTAGTATATAACTCCTCAAGTTTTTCCCATAATTTCTTTGTCGAATTCAATTTAATAAATTTTATTAAGACATAATCAGATAAAAATAAAATTATTGATGAATACGCAAACTCATCTATTTCACGATTTTTAACTACAACAGTTTCATCAAAAAAATCCACTTATCGCTTTAAAGGCCTTTTTTTTAATCAAAAAACCTTTCACTTTTTGTTTCCAAATGGCAAAATCAGTTTTTCTATCAAATTGAACTAAGTTAAACGTTAAGGTCATAACCATTTTTAAGAAACACAACAGTTATAAAAAACTCGATGCACATGACAACAAGTAACACACACACACCAACAATTGACAGAAGAGTCTAAACACGATCAACAATAACTTAGATAATGATATCACAAAGAAATAAACACGAGAAAATGTCAAGGATCACTGACTCAAACTTTTGTGCACCCCATTTTTAATAATTAATTTAAAAGCACGTCAGTTTGCTCGCAAGTGTACGAGGTAACTGTAGGGTGATGAGTTTGACTCGAGTCGTATCTCTCGAGGAAACAACTGTTCGGTCCTATCAATGTTTTTCTCAATTTTGAATAACATACATATACATTTGGGGTTTTAAATGAATTGAATTGATCATTATAACCTAAGCAATAATTAAACTAAAACTAATTAAACTAGTCACTTTAACTAGATTATCAACTACGAGCAATAATTAAACTACTWGAACTCAAGAACTAAGWWTTAATAGCAACTAATCTAACAACATGAATATAATAAATTATCACTAAGCAATGTATCATATGAATCTAAGATTAACGAATAACTAAGCATAAATCAATCGCATAAAATTAACTAAATTAACCAATATCCAATAACAAGCATAAATGATTAAGCTAATTAAACTAGTTCTAGCATTAARTAAGAATTAAACTAACAATTAAACTAGAAATTAACTACTAAATTAACTAAGATTTTAGAGAACTTAGTGGAACTAATGAAAGCAGTAAAAAGATCCAGCTATTCCGGAGGTTGAACGTTGATCTTGGGCGAAGAATGAATCCCGAACTCGAATTCGATGTTTTGGACGCGTTGTTCTTCGATCCTTGATCTCCGTCTTCAAATCTCGTTATGAGACGTGGAATTATGTGTATTATTAGCTCAAATACCCTAGGGGGTCGTGTGTTCTCCTTAAAGTCCGAAATAATGAGGGTTTATATAGATTTTGCATGACTTGGCGCATAAGAAACCCTAATTTCCGAATTCTGGGCCGTCGCGTCGATGGAGCGTCGACTGACGCGTGTCGGTGCTCGGCAGACTTGGTCGGCAGGTGTGCGCGTCGGCTGGGCAGGAGCGTCGACGGTGTGCATCGACATCGACGCTTCAGCAAGTTGCGTCGGCAGTGCGTCGACAGTGGTGTGTCGACATCGACGCTTCAGCAAGTAGCATCGACGATGCGTCGACGGAGCGCCGACTGATGCGGTCATGACTCGCTGACATGGCTCGCGTCGATGGTGCGTCGACGGTCACGTCAGTCGACGCGACTGCGCGTCTGTCTCCAATTCTCGATCTTTTGCTACTCGTTTCACCGGAAAGCTTGTTCTTCACTTCTTGAACATCGAACCTCATCTATTACGCGTTAAACTCTTCCGGTTCTTAGCTGTAAGGTGAAAAACAACGAAATATCACCTACTTGCATCAATTACGATCAAAATACGGTAAAATAAGCTGGAATTATAAAAATACGAGATTAAGCTTAAATCATCCAACTTATACCAAAAACAAATATAAAAACGAACTAAAAAGCTAATAAAAATAAGGACAAATCTACTCTAATCAAATACCCCACGCTTTATTGGTTTGTTCGTCCTCGAACAAACGATGATTTCAAAGTATAACTAGAATGAAAATAAGTTCAAGCAAAGAGTCGTGCGTTGCTACATAGATAATTTTGAAGATATAGGTACAAGTCACGCAACGTCAAACACTTGACCATTATTACTTTGTCGCTTCAAAATAAAATCATGCTCCCTCACGAAGGATAATATATAAGTACGCTCAAAAGCACTCAAGTATTTTCTGCATGGGACGTGTATACACTCAAATCATACAATTACATGCACAATAAATAAGCACCGAAAATCAATCTCTTTTCAATCGCAAATTAAGTGTGCTGTCAAAAACTAAGAATCAGTAAAGGTCTTTACGGGTTGTAGTGTAAGGCTCCTTGGACGGGTGTGGAATATATAAGTCGTGTGGCTAATCGCTCACTCAACCTAATCTAATCGAGAAGCAAATTGCTTCACCTCGCTCAAAAATAAAAACCTCACTTAACTCTCATAACGTAGCCTTTAAAATATAGGCTATTTCCCAACTCGCAAACCATAAAACCGACTGAAAGCTCAAACCACTTAATCACAACTCTTTTGCCTTTTAAACATAAGGCTTCATAAAATAAACAATTAAACTCAAGCCTTTACAAGCGCGTAGGCAATTAATCAACATATCCACCATCCTATCTTTTTTTCCCCCCTTTATTATTATTATTTTTTTTTATGGGGTGTTAATTTTTTTTTTGGATGGTGGTCCTTAATTACAAAAATAATAAATTTCTAATAAAAACTTCCAATACTTAAATAACCAATAAAAATATGAACTCCTACTCCACGCTTTTAATGGGTTGTAGGGGTCGTTTCAACAACACTCATGGCTATAGGCATGGATATTTGGCTATGATTGGCTCATTCGGAATTTATAGTGGCTAGAATTTATGAATATGGCCGGAATAGGGTTTTATATGTGCCTTAATTTCATGTTCAAAGTTGACTACACACAGCGGTTTCAAAGAGATATCAAGACTGAAACTTATTCAAGCACATGCAAAGATGATAAACACTCAGGCTACTCGCTGGCTTTTTGCATGAAAATAATTTTGAATTGACACTGCTTTTAAGGTTTTGCGAAATCGATTGCGTCCAAGTACCATTTTATAATATATAAATAATATTTTTGAAAACTTTATGCACTTATTCACGCTCAAAGACGAAAACAAATAATCATACATAGT
This sequence comes from Phtheirospermum japonicum, assembly GCA_014905375.1. Classification (NCBI taxonomy): domain Eukaryota; kingdom Viridiplantae; phylum Streptophyta; class Magnoliopsida; order Lamiales; family Orobanchaceae; genus Phtheirospermum; species Phtheirospermum japonicum. The sequence goes on along the minus strand of BMAC01000621.1, from coordinate 662,596 downwards.
CAACTTCGACAGGCATGCCATACAAACACAAATAAGCGTAGAAATAGCGATCAATCACATCAAAAATATGCATTTCAAAACAAAAGACATCAAATTGCACTTTAAATATAAACCATACTCAACCACCCCCCTCCCTAAAAACTTGGCAATCTCCTGATTGTCATAAATATTAAAGAAAATAAGAGTAAGGGAGATAAGAAAACATCCCTGAAAATTCGATGGCCGAGTCTCTCTAAAAACGCATGTGCAATTATCCTTCATCTTAGATCGCGTGACTAGATTGTCCCGAACAAACCTATAAATATAAACAAAAACAAACAAACAAAACAAGATTGTGATCAATTGCGACGCGCAAGTGCCCGGTGGCACGTCTTTTTGGATTTAAAATGGCCGGATTGCGGCCAACGTCGTAAATGGATGGGTTGTAGCTCATCCAAAGGTTGTCGGACTGCGGCTAACTTGGGTCGAATTGCGACCTCGATCGACGAAATCATCGTTATCCCTCATTGCTGCGGTAAGCGGTAGGTTCAGTGGTTGATCGTCAATGTTAACGCCTCGAGTAGAACTAGCGGTAAGGCCTTGCGGTAGCGAGCCACCGTTATATAACCGTTGTCCAGAATAAGCGATTTATCGTATTTTCTGCACATCAACACACACATAAACGTACCACGGCAATTGACACAATATACAAAGATAGAAATAAAATAAAAGAAAATAAAGAAAATAAAATGAAAACTAACTAACGCTTGGGTTGCCTCACAAGAAGCGCAACATTTAACGTCATATGCTCGACGCAATTGCTCGATCAATTTCTAGCTCGTGGTGGGTCCACGAACTCCTTCTTGCTTCTACCTCGACTCTTCTCGTAATCTTTGAAATAAGGCTTAAGTCGATGCTTGTGGACTTGGAATCCCGTCTTTGCATTCTCATTGTAAATAGTGGCGACTCCATACTCATCCATCTCCCTTATTAAAAATGGTCCACTCCATGCGACTTCAAACTTGGTTAGATCAAACTTACGATCGGAATTATACAGCACTAGTTGACCAATCTTGAACCTCAAATCATCTAACTTCTTCTTCTTCGTCGTCCAATCCTTGCTATTGGCCTCGCCCTTTTTCTTCGTACGTTTAAAATTCTTGTAGGGGTCGAGGGAAATACTTATTGAACGAATATGTGGTGGCCTCGTATTTTCTCTTGGCTCAAACTTCGAACGATCTCGTTGTGGTCTCAACTCCACATTTGGTTTGTTTTCAGGCACGTTCAACTTCATGGGCAATCCATCATCAAATGCCTCTACATTATCAAACTCTTCAATCGTGCTGATGCTCAAGAGCTCATTCGCGCAAGAATCTACTAAATCAACAGTTGAACAATCGTTCTTAACAAACGAAGCAGGATTCTTGTGAAAATCTTGAAGTGAAAACGTCACCGTTTCGCCCAGTGCGGACATAGGCACCCTCCCCTCGTTTACATCGATCAGCGTACGCGTTGTAGACATGAACGGACGTCCTAACAAAATGGTGTGTTCTCGGTTCTCGTTGTGTACGTCACCAACATCCATAATGACAAAATCAACCGGAACAACTAGCTTGTCTACTTGTACTAAGACATCCTCCACAATCCCCAAGGGTAGCCTTATCGTTCTATCCGCCAATTGTAATTTCATCGTGGTTGGCTTCAGCGGTCCTAGGCCAAATTCCTTGTAAATCGAATGGGGCATCAAATTTATGCTAGCGCCAAGATCGAGCATCCCTCTCGCCGTTTGTCCATTCCCGAGAGAAATAGTTATGCAAAAACTCCCGGGATCCTTCTCTTTAGGTGGCAATGGTTGCTTAAACATATCTCCAACTTCTCTTATCAAAG